>JAQQZZ010068615.1:1068-22498 GCA_030265115.1 Mopalia vespertina | reverse complement strand
TGGGAATAGAACTGTGATAGTGAGAATAGAACTGTGATAGTGAGAATAGAACTGTGATAGTGGGAATAGAACTGTGATAGTAAGAATAGAACTGTGATAGTGGGAATAGAACTGTGTGATAGTGAGAATAGAACTGTGAAAGTGGGAATAGAACTGTGATAGTTAGAATAGAACTGTGAAAGTGGGAATAGAACTGTGATAGTTAGAATAGAACTGTGATAGTGAGAATAGAACTGTGATAGTGAGAATAGAACTGTGAAAGTGGGAATAGAACTGTGATAATGGGGATAGAACTGTGAAAGTGGGGATAGAATTGTGATATTGGGGATAGAACTGTTATAGTGGGGATAAAACTGTGATAGTGGGGATAGAACTGTGAAAGTGGGGATAGAACTGTGATAGTGGGAATAGAACTGTGATAGTGAGAATAGAACTGTGTGATAGTGAGGATAGAACTGTGATAGTGGGAATAGAACTGTGATAGTGAGAATAGAACTGTGATAGTGAGAATAGAACTGTGATAGTGGGAATAGAACTGTGAAAGTGGGAATAGATCTGTGATAGTGGGAATAGAACTGTGATAGTGAGAATAGAACTGTGATAGTGAGAATAGAACTGTGAAAGTGGGAATAGAACTGTGATAGTGGGAATACAACTGTGATAGTGAGAATAGAACTGTTTGATAGTGGGAATACAACTGTGTGATATTGGGAATAGAACTGTGAAAGTGGGGATAGAACAGTGATAGTGGGAATAGAACTGTGATAGTGAGAATAGAACTGCGAATGTGGGAATAGAACTGTGATAGTGGGAATAGAACTGTGATAGTGAGAATAGAACTGTATGATAGTGGGAATACAACTGTGTGATAGTGAGAATAGCACTGTGTGATAGTGAGAATAGAACTGTGAAAGTGGGGATAGAACTGTGATAGTGAGAATAGAACTGTGAAAGTGGGAATAGAACTGTGATAGTGGGAATAGAACTGTGATAGTGGGGATAGAACTGTGATAGTGAGAATAGAACTGTGATAGTGAGAATAGAACTGTGAAAGTGGGAATAGAACTGTGATAGAGGGAATAGAACTGTGATAGTGAGAATAGAACTGTATGATAGTGGGATTACAACTGTGTGATAGTGAGAATAGAAATGTATGATAGTGAGGATAGAACTGTGATAATGGGAATAGAACTGTATGATATTGGGAATAGAACTGTGAAAGTGGGGATAGAACTGTGATAGTGAGAAAAGAAATGTGAAAGTGGAAATAGAACTGTGAAAGTGGGAATAGAACTGTGATAGTGAGAATAGAACTGTGATAGTGAGAATAGAACTGTGATAGTGAGAATAGAACTGTATGATAGTGAGGATAGAACTGTGATAGTGGGAATCGAACTGTGATAGTGGGGATAGAACTGTGATAGTGAGAATAGAACTGTGATAGTGAGAATAGAACTGTGAATGTGGGAATAGAACTGTGATAGTGGGAAAAGAACTGTGATAGTGAGAATAGAACTGTATGATTGTGAGGATAGAACTGTGATAGTGGGAATAGAACTGTGATAGTGGGAATAGAACTGTGTGATAGTGAGAATAGAACTGTAAAAGTGGGAATAGAACTGTGTGATAGTGAGGATAGAACTGTGATAGTGAGAATAGAACTGTGAAAGTGGGAATAGAACTGTGATAGTGATAATAGAACTGTGATTGTGAGAATAGAACTGTATGATAGTGAGGATAGAACTGTGATCGTGGGAATAGAACTGTGATAGTGGGAATAGAACTGTGTGATAGTGAGAATAGAACTGTGAAAGTCGGAATAGAACTGTGATAGTGGGAATAGAACTGTGTGATAGTGAGGATAGAGAACTGTGATAGTGGGAATAGAACTGTGATAGTGGGAATAGAACTGTATGATAGTGAGAATAGAACTGTGAAAGTGGGGATAGAACAGTGATAGTGATAATAGAACTGTGTGATAGTGAGGATAGAACTGTGATAGTGAGAATAGAACTGTGAAAGTGGGGATAGAACTGTGATAGTGAGAATAGAACTGTGATAGTGGGGATAGAACTGTGATAGTGGGAATAGAACTGTGATAGTGTGAATAGAACTGTGATAGTGGGAATAGATCTGTGTGATAGTGAGGATAGAACTGTGATAGTGGGAATAGAACTGCGATAGTGGGAATAGAACTGTGTGATAGTGAGAATAGAACTGTGAAAGTGGGGATAGAACTGTGATAGTGAGAATAGAACTGTGAAAGTGAGAATAGATCTGTGTGATAGTGAGAATAGAACTGTGAAAGTGGGGATAGAACTGTGATAGTGAGAATAGAACTGTGAAAGTGGGGATAGAAATGTGATAGTGGGAATAGAACTGTGATAGTGGGAATATAACTGTGATAGTGAGAATAGAACTGTGATAGTGGGAATATAACTGTGATAGTGGGAATAGAACTGTGATAGTGGGGATAGAACTGTGATAGTGGGAATAGAACTGTGATAGTGGGAATAGAACTGTGATAGTGGGAATAGAACTGTGATAGTGAGAATAGAACTGTGATAGTAAAAATAGAACTGTGATAGTGAGAATAGAACTGTGAAAGTGGGGATAGAACTGTGATAGTGGGAATAGAACTGTGAAAGTTAGAATAGAACTGTGATACTGAGAATAGAACTGTGATAATAAAAATAGAACTGTGATAGTGAGAATAGAACTGTGAAAGTGGGATAGAACTGTGATAGTGGGAATAGAACTGTGAAAGTGGGAATAGAACTGTGATAGTGGGAATAGAACTGTGATAGTGAGAATAGAACTGTGATAGTGGGGATAAAACTGTGATAGTGAGAATAGAACTGTGATAGTGGGGATAGAACTGTGATAGTGGGGATAAAACTGTGATACTGGGGATATAACTGTGATATGGAGATACAACTGTGATAGTGGATAAAGAACTGTGATAGTGGGGATAGAACTGTGAAAGCGGTGATTGAACTGTGATAGTGGGGATAGAACTGTGAAAATGGTGATTGAACTGTGATAGTGGGGATAGAACTGTGAAAGCGGTGATTGAACTGTGATAGTGGGGATAGAACTGTGAAAGTGGTGATTGAACTGTGATAGTGGGGATAGAACTGTGATAGTGGTGATTGAACTGTGATAGTGGTGATATAACTGTGATAGTGGTGATTGAACTGTGATAGTGGTGATTGAACTGTGAAAGTGGTGATTGAACTGTGATAGTCGGGATAGAACTGTGATAGTGGGGATATAACTTTTATGGTGGTGATGGAACTGTGATCGTTCGGATAGAACTGTGATAGTAGGTAAATACATTGAATGGTGAGGATAGAATTCGGATGGTGGGTAGGCTATAGAAGTGTGATGATGCGGATAGAACTGTGACAGTGGCGATACAACTCTGATAGTGAGAATATAACTGTGATACCGGGGATATAACTGGGATGGTGGTGCATGGAACTGTGATGCTGGTGAACGATTGGGAAAGAGATAACCTGTGCAGGTACATAGATCTACAAGTTAGCATAATGTCATCTAGTAGAAATACTCAAGGTGATTTTCAAACAAGTAACAAGTGCTGAAGACAAATCGCAGTGCTTCTAAACTATAATATCTATCCAATTCAATACGACAGGAAAACACGTGGATTATCTAAATAAATATGTTTGTCTTTTTTTGTTATACTTCAAATTGACACCTTACATGTTTCACGTCACTGTAGACCTATATCATTTTGCCACCAATGTAGTCTATCTCTTTCACCCAGCCAAAGTCACGGACGACTTGTGCTAATTTATATAGATACCAGCTGAGAATGTTTATTGTGAGGTTGTTCCAACATGTTCAGTAACAAGATGTCAGTATGGAGTCAACTCATAAAATATTTTTTTTATTTTATTAGCGTGCAACATTCTTAGCCAAGCATTAATCAGTCCAAATGGAAACAAATGAATATAGGCCTAATCTCAATGGGGTAATCCATGGTGATTGAGGTTCAATGAAGCGGAATGCTGATGTAAACCTGTCGTTGCTACACGTTTGTAACTTCTGACAAACCGTTTGTTTATGTCAACAGTAGGATGTATATCATCTTCGTGTTAACAACCAGTAACAAAACTGACTTGTAATTTTTCGTTCAGAGAGAATTGTCCTGTAGAATCGGTCCCAGTTGTAGATGTATATTATAAAAGTATTCCTTTAAAATCAGTGGCCAGTTCATCTCACATCATCACGTCTCTCGGTTTAGGGGTGCAAAAATTCGATCCTGCCTGTCTCGTTTTAAACAAAAGTAAGTCCTACATCTTAAGTTGTCCATACTTCGTACTGACGACATCAGTATGACATGAACAGAAAATATAAATCCACAAGAAAGATACCAGCCACTGACAAATCCACCCACCCCAACTTGCGACAGGCACTTGTATGCATCATGGGAAAACAAAGGTCAGAATATATTTCATATAGTGTACTTATATAAATTCCAAAAGAGGTGAGTAAGTAGTAATTTATTCAAATTATTTAAGAGAAGTATTTCGCATTACATATACCAGTTAGCTTTTGTTTTCCAAAAAGCAGATTGACAATTTCTGCGTCATTCAAATAAACCGTTGCCTAGCGAAGAACAATATACGTATATAGTATGGAAATCAGTGTGTATGTAAAGGGAATGTTCACAGTGTGGCAAGAGTAGTTGCCCTTTATATAAATAAAACTGTTAAAACAAAATGACAAAGAAGCAATCCTAAAGGCTAGCTGATTTTGTTTTAAAGAAATAATTTCATACAATCTCCCAGATCAGTCCCAGATCCCCTGGGGTACCTAGACGGATCACCATGGACTTACATTACGACCTGCCGTAAGGGATACCCATGACCCGTGAGAACCACGGAGTGGACATACAATGATACTATTATTATTTATCTATGCATGATGCCGTACAGGATCTCGATGATTATACGCACTCTTGTACAGAAGTTGTGATTCTGGCTTTTGATATGTACACCTATGCTCTCGTTGGTATCCAGGGATCGCATCAGATATACATAGACGTATAAACACAGTAACCCCATGAATCTACTTAATCAAGTATGCCTAATTACATTGACTTTTCCATGATAAGCTTGAATTGTTAGATTGACATTTCGAAGTGGAAGTACACATAACTTGTCTACACTTCTTTATTAAGTAAATGGCAGCGTTTGGACTAAGTTCCTAAATCCATTCCCAAGCTAATGGGAATAAAACAGCATGCCATAAGACTGAGGACAAAATCCATTGCTAATATTATCCCCACCAAGATCATTTTCTAAAATGAGTTCCCGAAAATTAGCTTGTTGAATGTGTGGTGATTATTGTATTCGTGTTGAAACTCCTACAGTCAGAAATACTGGCGTACAGTCAGAAATACTGGCATACCGTCAGAAATAATGGCATACCGTCAGAAATACTGACATACGGTATAAGTTGAAACTCTTACCGTCAGAAATACTGGCATACCGTATAAGGCCTAGATTAAAACACGACGAGCCTTATTGTTCTTAGCATTGTATGTAAAAAAAACCCAGGTTAACTTGCGTTCCCGAAAGGACATTTTAAAAGGAAAGTATCCTAAAACGTTGAGTATAACTTGCTTCTACACGTTCATTTCCTACCCATTAAATCAACCATATGACCTAAAATTAACGGCACGCAAATTAAAGGTCCAATTCAAAACCATAAAAGTCCTTATTTTCACGTTAAAATTCCTAGATTACAAATAACGACAAAAACTCCACCCTCCTCCTTGAATAAGGAGTTAGTCACAAAAACTCTCATTTATGCTGTGAGTAAGTAGATATTTATTTCGCATAAGTGCTAATATATTTCGGAATTCTAAGAACCGAACACATTGGAACTATATGGTCAGTTACGTCTCTCTGAAGTCAGAGAATGTACTGCACACATCAGCAGGGACAATCGAACGTCATACGATCCCTCAGAAAGTCAAATGGTTAATGAATCTCAGATGTAATATGGCCATTCTAGAGATGGGAGATAACTCTTGTAGATTTAATTGCGACTGTAATGCGCACATCAGTGATGATACACCAGCCACGAGAATCTCGCAAGGTTCAGCCGATGGTGAAATTCGCTTCAACTGTCGATGATGCAATCAGATCTACATTTTGTATAAATTACACTCTTATGTTGCTACTTTCTATCTACACCAAGTTGTACACGAATAAAGAATAGCGTTATATTTAACATTGGTTTGTAATGCTATTTTGTGAAGAGATTCGGCGAAAGATATACGGCGGTTAACAGTACACGTGTTAAGGTATTGCTTCACCCGTGGCCGTGGTTCAGTGGTTAGTGTGTCGGCTTACAGATCCTCCTTCGATGTACCGTTGACAGGTGCGAGTACCTCTTTCCACCCAAGCTATATGAGGGAGTCATACGATGTGACTCCGGCAACCGCACTGTTGTGTTCTATGATATTTCCTTCCGATTTTCCACAGTATTTAAATAAATAAGGCGGAATATAAGTGAAATACCTTTGCGTACGACGTTAAAATCAATCAATTAACCAAATAAACCCATTCCCTATCGAGGTAGGCCTATCTGTGACGGATACGGAGAGAGCCGAAATATTTTTCCAACATGACGATCGACACATTTATGACAGAAATTCGTCATAGCAACTGATACATATTGTCCGCAGTGTATAAAGATTTGTAAGATTTGATCTGTTTTAGTTTTAGAACAAATAATGTAGCCTTTTATAAAGTCATATATAAATGGCACTTTTTGTTAAAGCTTCCGGGGAACGAGATGTACGATTTTGTTAAAGTTTCCGGGGAACGAGATGTACGATTTTGTTAAAGCTTCCGGGGAACGAGATGTACGATTTTGTTAAAGCTTCCGGGGAACAAGATGTACGATTTTGTTAAAGCTTCCGGGGAACAAGGTGTACGATTTTGTTAAAGCTTCCGGGGAACAACGTGTACGATTTTGTTAAAGCGTCCGGGAACAAGATGTACGATTTTGTTAAAGCTTCCGGGGAACAAGATGTACGGTTTTGATGCATATTACTACCTTTATCTCACTTTAATTCAAGGAAAGTAAACGGGTGTGTCATACACTTTACGGTCATCCTGCCTATGCACTTTATATCTGGCCAGTTTGAAGTATATATACATGCTAGAAAGTGATTCCATATTATTTTCAACTATAATTGTCCTTAAAATAGAGCGAATCACATCGATTTTTAATATTCAGCTAGACGTTTGGTAAAACTTTTTGCGCCGTAGCTGTTTTTTTTTTAACATTAACTCCACTTGGTTTCTTTCACTCATAGATATATTTCTTTCAATCTTTGGGCCTATGCTTACTTGTTGATTTTATGAAAACTAAATTAAAGGCTTCTGTGTTTTTGACAAAGCCATACTATTCCGAAATAAGCGATATATATTTGTAAAACAAAGGCCTACACTCAGAAAGCGTTCTGAAATTACCATTCTGATTACGGTTCTGGTAGAACCCTTTCTGATTCTATATAGAACGCTTAAACGTGAACTGTAGCTAGTATATATCTTTTTCGAGTATCAAAGAATTGCTTAAGTCGTCCAAATAGAGCTATCATCTTTTTTAAAGATCATTCAAATAACCACTGTTCTGAGATTGTAGGTATCGGACATTGTTCTCAGATTGTAGGTATCGTACATTGTTCTGAGATTGTAAGTATCGTACATTTCAGCATTTAAATTACGTGAAGTATAAGAGCTGTATAAAAAATCATATCCATAATCTGGTTATATAACTTTGATGCATAAACACTAATTGGGGAGGGAATAAATACACCTTATCCTGCAGAAAGAATTTATTCAAAAGCTTTTAGAAATATAACTATAAAAACCAACGCACTAACAAACCATTCAATAACTGTTGCGACCTTTTTTTTAAATTCCACCAAAGAATAACTTTCAACGGAGACGACTTATAATTGTTGACTTATAAGAATTGATTAAATGCATTGAACACCAAAAATCTTGAATACATTTTTTCCCCGTAATCATATTCGTTCTACATATATTTATAAACAATTATAGATGCTGCCATGTATGTTAAAAATAACCTTTACCTGTCAGCTTATGAGATGGGTCAAACAAACTGAGCACATTGTAGAACGGAATGGAGTCTGTTTTGTGTACATGGCTGTACACATTTACTTTAATAACTGACTGACGTGCAACAGATAATTTTAAATACCTTATCAGGAGTGAATAATTCCAAACCAGCCTCCAATAAAACTTTTAAACAAGTCACGTGACCACCCTCAGCGGCATCATGCGCAGGCGTACTGTCATTCACATCAACAAGTTCTAAAGCTTCTGTGAATTTGGGGTTTTGTTGAAGGTGTTTGATTACATGCTGGCTTCCGTTTCCTGAAAATCAACAAGCACAATTGCTACATTCTGGTATGCTTTTAAAAGTTGTACAAATTGATAAAATAGAGGATGTAAAATAGCTACGAGGGAAAATTCGCCCAAACACAAGGTAGGGGAACTATTAACGATATTATAAAGAGCTATAAATATTAGGCCTAGGTCGTATTTGATTCCAATGATTTCAACAATGATACACATGGATGAATGGGGATTCTATGTTTCAATTTGTTTTAAAACCATTGTCAAGAACCTATACAGCGAATTAATTATTAGGCGATCCTTCATACATTCCATCTACTTTAAACCATTTCTCGAGCTATGTTACATAATTACCATTACCACTACATTCTCATTACATTGCCATTACAAAGTGACCTCCCTGGACCTCAAACACTACTATGACACCCACCAGTAGCACTGAAGCCAAAAATAAAAAATCCGATATAATAATGCCATTTAAACAAAGTGGCTTTGAAGCAAATAGGTGTAGGCTGCTCTTAACTACATTTGTGTCAACAATTACACACATGTACAAAAGAGTTACAATGGCCTTTAAATTTGACACCAGTCATAACGATTGTAACACATGTTAAATAAAGGTTTATTCTACATTTGCTGAACTCATTTCACACAAGCAAATACAGGTTTATCTTACATATGCTGGATTTCTTTCACATAAGTTTATAAAGGTGTATTCTACATATGCTGGGCTCATTTCACATAAGTAAATACAGGTATTGCTGATAAAATGAAATGCTTGAAAATGCCTTAAGACACTGGAAAGATATGTGTAAAAGCTTCTATACAGTGTAGAAATCGAATGTTTTAAATAAACATTAGATGAGGATTTGATACGCGTCGTAAGCTGAACAATAAGACATATATGTTTGTCTGACATTTGACATATATTTTATTATTTGAAAACACAATTTAGTTAATTTCCTACAGCAGCTCATTCACACTGCTTTCTGTAGGTGTCTAAAACTATCTTTCCGTTTCTACAGCAAATCATAAGGATACATCCTGAATCTATCTGACTTTAGGGTTACTAAAACCTTTCAATATAAACAAATTCAGATTCCAGTAAGTTTAAAAACTACCTTTGGACGATTCAGATAGAGTGAATAATTCCGAACTGTCAAGCGCGTTTTACAAAAGCGATTCGACAAAACTTCATTGTTAAATTAGTATGAATTAGATGTAATAGATTATACTCTCCTGGAAGTCCAAAAACGTCAAAACGCGATTGTATTTGTAAAGAGACATATTAAGCTTCTCAATTCCTCCTGACAACATGCAGTTTGGGTTCGGACGTCTAATATTACTGTATAGAGCACAGAATTACAATCAACTTAAAAAAACTCAGGTACGCCTTCAAATATGATATGGCCTTTAGAAATGAATGTTGGCTGGGTTTTAAAAACAATCGTGTTTAAAACAAATACGCAGGAAATAAGGGAAACTCAACGAATGGGGACATGAATCAACCACCCTAGGAAAATATCATAAATAATTCATACGGTAATTATCTTATTTGGCCTTATATGAAAATTGGTGTTAAGAAGGTGTCAAAAGTCAGCGTTCAAGTGGGCCACAGTCAAGGAAATGTCGGCCAGAGCCAATGAACTGTCGGCCAGAGCCAATGAACTGTCGGCCAGAGCCAATGAACTGTCGGCCAGAGCCAATGAACTGTCGGCCACAGTCAATGAACTGTCGGCCAGAGCCAATGAACTGTCGGCCAGAGCCAATGAAATGTCGGCCAGAGCCAATGAACTGTCGGCCAGAGCCAATGAACTGTCGGCCAGAACCAATGAACTGTCGGCCAGAGCCAATGAACTGTCGGCCACAGTCAATGAACTGTCGGCCAGAGCCAATGAACTGTAAACTGACTACTACCATTATGACCAACACAGCTATCAACATATAATTCCACTCGCGAGTGAAAACAATTGCTATATGACACATGTATTTTGTTTGTCAATAAACTGAAAACTGTAACATTCCAACTCTCAAAATGCAGCTGTTGTTCATGAACAAATACAAGAGGCGAAATCACTTTGTTTATTGGCTGAGTCTTTCATTGTTCAGACCTCAATCTGTATTTGTCTACAGCCAATGATCGGTTAGTTGAGAAAACTCGTATATTCTTGTCACGTGCTCCTGGAAGCAATTCTCAGAGCTCTGATAGGCTGGATTTATTGTCAAGTGAGCAGTAAAATAAAGATATTGAATGTGAACTGTATCATGTTAGAATGAATGGTGGCATATGTATGATTAAACAGGAATTGTTATGTAATAAGTCCTTTTCTAGAACAAGACGATTGAATTTCCTAAGTTTGAATGGGATAAAACTTGAGTACATGTCTTTTTGGAGCATGGGCAAGTACGAGGTAAATTCTTGTTCTGTGTTTAATAAATGCCTACCTTAACATTTTGTTACTCATTTTCTGTTACTCAGCGTCTGGCAACTTAAATTTTAAACACTAACACTACCAGTCATGCCTGTTGACGCCTTTCAAGAATAACATCTTTCCGGATTAAGGTTAATGTCTATAACATATTTTTATTATGATTATGTATACCTGCAGCGAAATGAAGAAGCGAAGATCCATCCTGAGACTGCGTTAAGAGAGCCTCATTTCCCAATTTCAAGAGGAGATAATCCAATATCTGCACGTGTCCACGATGCGCCGAAATGTGTAACAATGTTGTACCGTCATTTTTAGTGGCGTTAATATCCCCATCACCGCCATGAACCAAATATCTAAGGACATCCAGATGACCCTCCTGCGCTGCATAGAAAAGGGGCGTGGCACCTTTCAAAGGAGAATAGTACAGTTCAGTTGTGAAACATGAACGATAAAAAGAAACAATCAATCATTTTTTGTTGGTATATATAGATTGTGATAAATAAGAATTGATCATAGCAAAAGACAAATCATAAGGAATAACGACTTTCAGGTAGTCCGTGATCTCACCCACACCACAACACATCCCTTTCAGCACGTTTCGTTGTAGTATCCTTTCAGGAATATGTTTAAACATGTTGATCCCCAGAAAACATTTACATATTAATAATCATTTTAAGTTAGAATGGGTTTGACTTACCCACTTTATCCCTCGTATTGACATATTTTGGACAGCAATCAACTATGATCCGTACTAGTTCCCGGTGACCTGGAGGAAAATAGATACATATAGACCTATGATTGACTGTTTTGTATTTCGCGTCGTGCTCAATATTATTCACTGATACGATGGGGTATACTTCAAGAGTAAATAGCCACTCTATAATATAACCATTAAATCATATCCATGATGATTGTTATGTTATCCCAACAGAGACAGCGGGTTGTGCTCCAGCCATACTGCTCTTATCCAGATCAATATACAGGCTTATATAAAAACGCGGTAAGATGTTGATATTTGTTTGTTATTTTATAGACATACACTCTTGTAAATAAGGGTTCTTTGAGGGTTCTTTAGAAAAGAGGATGGTTGTTAAAGGAACCAGGGTGGTTCTTAGCGGAACCCTAAGGACAAAAACAGTTCTTTGATATAAAAAGATAGGGATAAATACATGGGACAGTTGCTGTTAGGGTTCAATACAGAACCAAAAAGGGTTCCCCCACAGCCATAAATAAAGAACCTCAAAGAGTGTAAAAGAAGCGACAGAATCTCTGTCGAGGTTACTGTTACTGGAGTTGATTTTGACTCGACATTTCAGGCTTTCTGATCCTCGTCGTCTCTGGCACATAACCATTAAGGTGCGCTATTGGCTTTATTAACATTTATTCTAGGTAAAACATCACGTGACGTTAAAGATAACACGTTGGCTCACTGCCTGTACATGACAAGTAACGCGAGAAAGTGCGGGAAAATAGTGAGATTCACACTCTACATGTATTTCAACATTTGGTGATAATTACGCTACTTATAGTTAGCTCCTCGGTGAAAATAAATACGTATCAAAACACTGTCAGCCCATTGAAGCTGATGTGACATATGTAGGCCTATGCTTTACTTACATATGAATTTACCCAGCAATTCAAGACAAGTAAAAGATACTGGACACACTATACGGGAAGAAATATGTACAATGTATGCGATGTCGCAATTTCACATCTAATTGTGTAATATATATATAGGAAAGTGATTTGGAAATTTCAGCATTAAAAATGTCTGGAATATCATTTTTCCGGTTCAAGTATTTTGCAACTGTCCGAGAGTTTTTAATAATTCTGTGTAAGAAATCAATGTAAGTCTTGGGAGTATAACCGTGGCAGCTTATCACATCGCATCATAACGAAATCAGGAGCTTGTCGTCTCTCTCTGGAATGTTTGCACCGGGAAGAAGTCTATAAATCGATCAATCACAACAAACGTCAGACAGTCTCTGTAAATAGTTCATTCCCAAAGAGATATCTGAGGCTGATAGCAGACATGCCAAATGATAACGCTGTTTCTTTCTAGGTGTAATGGCTCTCTTCCGGTCACAGCATTGCTCCGCGTAAAGCGATCAGCGAAGACGAATATTAATCGTCAAAAAATGAAATGTTATCGAATTATTGAAATGAATTCTTTGTTTACACAGACGTGGAGTGAACATAGATGTTGGCGCAAAAGGGACATTGCTGGTTATGCTAATAAATATCTGACAGCCGCCATAAGCCTTTTCTTGACCATCTGGAGTTAACGGTCATTCCACACACGACAGTAAACATCAGTGTATCCTCTTTGTGGTTATTTGCAGTTCTCTCTAAAATACCTTCATCCCATAGACATACAGTTCTTTACAAAACGCACAGGTGGCCAACTTCTTTTAACGTCATTTTGAATCAATTGGTCAGCATTTATACTGATTTAAACATTGAGTCAAATAGAAGTTAGCGCTTTTTGTAAATCTCTTTAATGGAACTACAGATACAGCCCTTTCACAAGGGCACATTTTACCCAACACCTTTCCTCCAAGCGTTAATGTGATGACAACGACAATGTTAAAGTGACGTCCTGTGGTACCTGATATATTTGACGAGGAAGAACAAAGATAATCGAGAACTGTTATATAAGTAAAGCCTCATCATAAATAGGACAGCGAAGTTTCTATAAAATCTTTGCCTTTTATGTTATCGATGTTTAAATGACAGAAAGTCGACGTCTATAAAATGTGAAGACATTCTTCACCTGAGGGAGGAATTGTTTCAGCACCAGCGGCTTAGTAAATATGCACAGAACAAACCATATTTATCTGTGTACCGATCTCACATGAAAGACAAATCTATCCTATAATCTTTTTGCCAGTCAGAAAGGGGCACTGCTGGACATTCAATATCTGGGAGCAATTGAGGTGACACCTTTTCCCTAAAGTGAATTTACAACTAGCAAAATACTTTAAAAAACTACGTATGACATAAAAGATAGTTAATGCAAACATGATATTTGACATCAATTTGTCAATTTTCACAAAAGGCGAGATATATGTTGACTTTGTGTGTTGAGATAAAACCAGTGGAAACTTACTTCGTGTGTTGAGATAAAACCAGTGGAAACTTACTTGGTGAACTTAAACTTTTCTTGCAAAACTAAATTGAATGTGAAAGTTTTATGTTATACAGAAAACAATATTCGTTACAAGAAATATATAAGTATAAAAGGTTATCTGTCAATAGTCAATTATTTATAATTGTCAAAGCTCCTCATATCGCAGAATTATCTAATAGTTAGTTATTGACACGCTATGTAGGCTAATGCCAATATGTGGCATCTGTTTGAGAATGGTAACTTGGTATTGTAGTGATTTCGATGTTTAATGTATCAAGCTGGCGTATCGGGCAGAGCAATCGTGAAGTCAAAGAGCACTCTAAATGCTTTGCGAAGTTGACAAGTCTAGCATTCCTAATTGAACATTGCGCAATATGAATAAAGCCCACATCCTTCACATGTCGCGTGCTACATATAAGGTTATATCACTAGAATTTCCATGTTAACATTACATCCGCAGTTAAACATTATGCCATCGTATGTTGTTGACAAGAGATTGGCCAACAGACCCGGTCATTGTTGAGCCTCAAATGAGAGGGTCATTCCTAGTTGACGCAAGGTTGGTTTGGCGAACTGAGAATAAGCTTGACACTGAAACGTATTTAACCTACACTCCTTATTTACTAAATTCCTTCACAAATCTACAGTAATCAATATCTAATGTATTTGTTCAGTCCACATCGAGAAAGCACAACACTCTAATTATATAGGGTAACTGTGTTATTTATCGCTCCATCAACTTGGCTATAATATTCACGTGATCAGTTTCCCTGCAAAAACGAAAAGGCCAGTCGCTGACAGCTACTTAAATAAGAGATACAGTCCAAAGCAAAAACGTTCCTTTGTTTTAGAAACACTTATAAGTACACATAAGTAAAAACACAAACTATCTGTGAGGTTCAATTTCGATGTCGTCCCAAAGAAAAATCATCAGAGCAAACTTTCATGTTGATTGGGATACATTGTACCTTAATAAGTTGCATAGGATTATGTCTTTAATGGACATTTATTATGTGAATCTAAGAGATATTATACTAACCTTTGGCAGCCGCCATGTGCAGGGCAATGGCTCCATCTGTATTCTTCATCAAACACAAATCTTTGCCGAACTCTTTGACTAACCATTCCACAGCTCTCTGGTTGCCTCCCAGGACGGCATGGTGTAACACCGTCTGTCCACGGTTATCTCTCTCACTGACCAAGGACAACGGAGTATCTTTCTTCACATTTAACACCGCTTTCAGGCATTTAACATGTCCCACACTGGCCGCTTGGTGACCACAAGTTTCTCCGCGTTTGTTCTTTGTCATTGCCGGAATGTGAGAATGCAATAACAGCCATCTGGAAACCAAAACATAATGCGCGATAACAGTGAAATAGAAGAAAGCAAAAGTACAGGCAGTCTAACCGACAACTTATTTTGAGAAGCAATAAAACAATACATTGTTTTATTGTTGTGCGTTGTTTTCACTTTCAAAAACAATCGTAGGGTTCTAGTAGTATCTGATGTAAATACAGATAACTACAAAGGTAGCACAGTAACGCCTCCGAAGACAGATACTGAATTCATTTGACCAAACGTTTCGGTTTATTGATCAAACTTTCATCAGCAGTAATTCAATCTAGAGAGGTATATATGCAAATGGGGTTAAATTGGGACCCAGGCAACGGGTCTAGAAAAGAGATAATTCCATTTGTTGTCCACTATGACCACCCTTTCACCCAGTTTGGGACCTAAAGAACCCATTGGTTAAGGCGAAACTGCCCTTTGTATCAGACAGGCTGTAACATTCTCTTTAGCGGATATATTCATTGGTTAATTTCTATATCTATACAATACCAGTTTGTTGGCTGTTTTATTTCTAACCCATATCGCATATCTTGCTAGTAACATATTTACCAATAATTTATGTACTATGAAAATGCTCATTGCCTTCTCTCAGGATGTCTGTAGGTTATCCATAACAACTCGAGATTAATATCTATTTAGAAACTTATCTCTGGGAGTTTATCTAGAACATAGATGCTTCATCGATTTCAATTTATCTACTTAAAAAAACATATATACAAATAGGTAAATAAAATACTTTGAACAGTTAATTGTTAGCCAGATATTCTGTTAAAGTTAAAGGATTAAAGAAACACCTGTACCTGCAATCAGGGTACAGTATGTGTAGTTGCTGTTTTTGATTAAATTGTGTTAAAACAGGGTCGCGGAGATGTTTCGGATAACAGTGATATTCTGGAAATGAGAATCGTCAATGGTCTATGATTGGATAATTTCTCATAAGCTACATATTTAAAGGGCGGAACGAGAGTGTATAATTTACATAAGGTGTATATTTACATATTGTGGAATCAAGTTTTCTTCCTTAAGACAAACGGATCTGAAATGATGTATTTGAACTCACTTTTGAAAATAAATATATTGCTTAACCGGGAAGAAAACTAAAGTGAGCCTAAATATATAGTCTGTAATCAGCAGTTTTGAAAAACGGGGTTTAAAAAAAAGTTTGTGGACTGGATAGCTTTTCTAATCCGGTTAGAACCAATAAAGTAATTGACTTGGTAATTACGTTCCATGCCATATCATTTGTGTATCTATAACATGGACTACTATTCAATAAATACTCACAATACTCACAATACTCACAATACTCACAATACTCACAATACTCGCCATTTGGAAAATGTTTAAGGTAACTACTTTTTGAGACGTATAGAGTTTTGTTTCCTATTCAACGTTATCGTGGAATATATCACTAATTGTCCCTCATTCGGTTAAATAATGATTACACCATTTCTATTGTTTAAGAACAACATACAGCCTAGTGTGACGGACATTTCCATCAGACAGAAAACACTTTTGGTGTAATATATAAACAAGTCCATTTCTTAACGGCCCGCGGCCGTGGCTTAATTCTGATAGCGTGTGCGCTGGTTGGAGGGAACTTCACGTTGCCCTGGTGCTCTCAGAGCTAATGGGGAACAGGAAGCCAATCTGTTTGTAGTGTCTGTATTTGTCCCGTCTTGTCTTTGCCAATGTGTCGAGGGTGGTTTCCTTCATCCATTGGGCTGGCACGTCGTCATATAAGTGAAATACCCTAGAGTATGACGTAAAACCCCAATCAAAAATACTTCGACGTATCGTTCAAGGGATCGAGTCCGTCTGTTGACCCTCGGGTATCTGTGTGAGTAATACGATGTGGCTCCGGCAATTGCGGGGTGGTTTTTACGAGGTTTCCTCTCGGTTTTCCACCGTAATTAGTCAAGGAATAGTGTGAAGTGGATAAGCGAATTTGCCTTTAGTACGACGTTAAACCCCAATCAAACAAACAAACAAACAAACAAAATGTTATTAACGCCAGCCTGTATTTCTATTGAGAGCAGATGTATTCTACTGGAAATAAGTAAAGTGAACAACGTTTGCAATTCGGGGCCTAGCGGATGTTTTGACAAACGGTTGGTGAATTTGGGCGGAGGCGAAGATAGATGTTGATTTACCCCCGGGGACAAGGAAGCCCAACTCTTACTGATCAACATACATAATCCCATGGTACATATAATGTGTAATCCCATGGTACATATAGTGTGTCCACACTATGGATCATAGAGGCGAGCAGTGGCGGTGATGACCAGTCTGACAAATCAAGGATGATACCAAACACAGTGGTCATCAGCACAGTCACGGTCGATAAAAAGTTCAAATCAATTCCCGGAACGCGGCAATCAGTATTACTAGATAGGTACTTGATCAAAAAACCTATGCGTTTCACACTAGCGACAGAGTAACGTTTTATTAGCTAATTATTAACATATTTCGAATTAACTGCTGTGACATGCGACAAGGATTTACATCCATGAATCCATGGCCGTTATTATGTTAGACGACATGACTGGAGCTGGTCCCCCCGTGTAAAGTCCTCTGGAGGCTGTCACCCTATAGTCTATAAGCCTTTTATCTCATCGACAAACTCCGAAGAATGTGTGGTGTTAATACGATCAAACATCATCCGTGAGGGTCCCTCAGCTATAGGGTCAGTTTATGTTGAGTGCGGGGTGCAGAAAACATCGACATTTAATATATTGATTGAATATCGAACAAGATTATTTAACAATACGAAGAAATGACACAGAATTAAGTGTATATTATTCGTGCCCAGGAAAAGACCACACATGTAAATGTATCTTTATTTTATTGCATTACATGAACGATAACGGTTTAGATAATTTGTGTAGGCCTTTATATGATTATCAGCTGCTACCACAATCATCGAGAAGAATCATACGTAACAAGTTTAGAACAACACTACATTGTGGAGCACAACGAAATCTGAAGATGGCATCAGCAGAATTTAAAAACTAGAACCGTGTACAACAAATTAATGTTTCGTTATATTCACTATTATGGAAGAGCTAAATGAGGGGAATATCATACCTAAGTGGACGAACCTGTCCATGTTTAGCTGCAACATGGAGGGCGGTGTTTCCTCTCTTATCCACATGACTAACATGTCCAGACCGAAACAGTTCTTTTAAACACTCAACGTTTCCATTGATAATAGCACTGTATATTGTCTCAGAAGAATGGGACGATGTTCCACTTCGTGTTAAACTCTTAGGATATTCTTCAGTAAGGTAACCTCGAGGTTTTGGCACAGGGTGTTTATGGAAGCGGGGTACAGTCCACGGTATTAACTTTATCTGGTCACTATCGACAGACCGCTGGCCTCTTACGTCACCGTCTTCCCTCAGACCCTTGTCCTCTTGGGATGAGTTAAGGGCCCCAGGACTATCCCCAGCACTCGTTAACACCACCCGGTTCTTCATGGGAACTAGGAATCCACTCTCCGGCATAATTGATCAGAAAAAATTATCAAAGAATTTAACAAAGTGTTAACATCGGTTAAATCCAAAATGTCGAAAGTTGATAAATTCCATGTAAGTTTCACGTGGGTCTTTAAATTCACCGAAAGAACCAGCTTGTGCAGCTGGTACCATTTGTAGAAAATTTGCACCACATATCAAACATAAATCTTAATCCAGCCATGACGTTAAATCCATCGTCCCTATCTGACCCTCGGCGTCAAGATATTAATAGGTAGCAGAACTAACAGAAAGTCCGTTAACCGGCTCTCCGCTCCACAGCTCACTTGTGATATTGTGTATCTGTCAGTGTCCATCCAGATACTTCAATGAGTGCTTCCCGCCAGTGATAATCCAGTAGTATAGACTCTCCTAAAACTGCGGCTGTTGAAGACTTTAAGATGTGGAGAATTTTTGTCTGGAAACAAATGCTATGGCTGAAATGGAGATCAATAGAGCCCAAGCTGAAAACAGGAGCACGTCCTAATATTGACCCTTGGCCTTTTCCCCAATGTTTAAGCGTTTGCATTCCAGCTGTGTTAAAAGACAACATAAGAGAAGCTGATCTGTGTGTCATGATGAACCAGAAAGAGGTTACAAAAGTCACCAAATCGCAAAGCAAGTGCCAAGTATGTTTTTATCGCGCGTCAGCCTAAATTCGCAACAAAAAGGAAGCAAAACTATCGCAATCCTTCCTGTTTGGTGGCTAATAGACATTGGAGATGCACATCTAGCAATTTTATATTTCAATCGGATAAGGAGTTGACAAGCTTGTTTATTTTATTCTGTGAGTTTATGTCGCAATTGTAACGTCTTTGCGATAGTTTACTTGTTGTATAACAAATAGGTACGAATGTGTTCTGTACTGATATCATTAGTTTCAACCTGTAGCACTTCTTTACAATGAACAAATCGCGTGCAACACTGCATGTCTGTCTATATTAGGAATACAACCATACAGCCCAGTGAGGCCATGTGCCTTTCACAGACCACAGCTTAAACATTGATTAGATTTTTTTCTCAATTATTGCCACGGATAAACAATTTAATGTCGACTTAGCATGACTGGAATGATTTGTCTTTGCTGTAACTCTTTAACCTTAAGTAAAGTTTGAGGATCAGAAATAGCTACAAGTCACTGGTCATAGTGTACAGGTTTTAAACACAAAATAAAGTTGACTGAACGACATGAAAATGTTTCAATATTAATTTCTACCTTCTACATGAGATTTGACGCGAGTGCTGATAATATAAGTTTAGGAATCACCTGTCGGTGGAGATCTGTGCATGGTGCTCCACATGGTGATAAGGTGCCTGGTTCAACAGGTGTTAAAGTTGGTGAAGTGGGAATTTACAATTCAGGCGGACAGACAGATTTATTGTCAACTATCCGCAAATTAATTCAGCAGAATGGGGTTCAATAGCGATGGCGCAGATACGGTCCGAATCACAGTTTGCATTACCGGTATGTCAGAAGCAAGTGGGAATTGTTTGTCATTAATGCAAGATTATTCGTCCAGACATATCCGGGTTAATAACCAGCGACCCCAGGGGGGCATCGTCAGACATTGTACAGATCTTAGTTAAATTGTTTATTAGATTAAGATGTGGGTATTATTGTCTAGTAGTATGGATATACTAATGTGAACATCCCCGGAACGTCATGTAATATTTGTAAATCAAGTTAATCTAAGGATGACTATCATTTCCTGTTGTGCTATTTGGTCCGTTCTCAAACACTAACTTCCCAACACTTTTAAAGTTAAATAAATTGTTATAATCAAATACTGATGCCATGAATATTTACTACACGAAGAAAGCGACGTGTCAAAGTGATGGACAACCCATCAATTATATTAAACGTCATATTAATCCCCTGAGACAACCTCACATTTTAATTAACGAGCGCCATGATTACATTACGTTTTAAGAAAGGAAGCTATTTATTAAACTATTTTGTTGCAGTGATTTCTGAGTGCGTGTGTTCTGGGCAAACAGAGACGTTTTCTCACCAGGTAACGGTTGTTATCTTAACTATGGGGACCAGCATGCTTTGAGGAAACTTCGGACAGAAGGTATGAGAACAGTTTATTTCTGTTACACGTGATTACTTAAAATACCCATCTCATCAGACACCTGGCATTTTAACAATATTCCAATCACGTGACAAAGGCAAAAACACAGAACATGGTAACTTATGACATTATCATAAATTTTGTTATTACTAGAATTGCAAAACATGTCTTCAAGTAGGTTTATATTTTAAATGATAATCTCGCTGACGGAGGATATTGATTGGACAAATAATCTAAATGCTTTTGAATGGTTGGAAGATTTGGACTATATATTCCTGTCCGTTATCACAAACGGGATTCTCTTCAGTTCGAAGCGCAAAATAATTGTTGAAAGTTTAACTAAATTTCCAAAGTCGTGTCATTGTTTGCTGTGGTTTATACATCATACGTTAGTCTACTGGTTTACGGACCCTGATGGGAAGGATGGGGTATATGGTGAGGGAGATCGTGTGCGTGCGTGTGTGTGTGTGTGTTGGGGGGGGGGGGGGGGGGGGGGGG
>JAQQZZ010068604.1:0-22519 GCA_030265115.1 Mopalia vespertina | reverse complement strand
TTTTAAAAAATATTTCAAAAATTAAATCGAACCCAAAACCTATCAATTTATTTACAAATAAATTACTTTGGGGTTTTTTTTTTTGTTGAAATTGGAAAGTATTCAGTCCGTATTTGTTTAGTCGCTGACCTATATAAAGTCTATTTATATAAGTCAAAGAAAATAGATACATGAATCTGATTGGGTAACTTGGCATATGTCAACACACAGCATATGGTACAAACGAGAAGAAAATTGTTCGCTTGGTCCCTTGCCTCTTTGTGGGAGTCGCCATTGACTCGTGGTTGTTTCCTTTAATGATCTAGGTCAAACGGGTTTTCAAGTGCGGACTTAATACTTTCCAATTTCAACAAATAAAACCCCAAAATTATTTATTTGTAAATAAATTGATAAATTTTGGCTTCGATTTAATTTTTGAAATATCAGAAAAGCAACTGTTCGATAACCGGGCCATATCTTTTTTGCAAAAGATAACATGTAGTGTTGCCAGACCCTCTAGCCGTGGTCGAAGTTAACGCGAGGAGAGTCTCGTTCACGCAAAACTAATAAGGGACGGCGTCATTTCTCCAGCGGACTACATTACGTTTTCGTCACGTCATTAGCCCTACTCGATAGTTCAGTTTTCACGAAAGGCAATGTGAAGAGCTGGTAAACGACTGTTAGATGACATTGCGTAACAATACATTAATGTTATGGGGCCGAGCTTATAAAAGTCCTTGAGCATGCTCAATATGATATTTCGTACTCAGTTGAGTCTACTCCGGAGTCCGTGTTCGAAAACCGAGGTTATAAAAAAATTAAGAACGCTTTCTGTGCTCAGCTGAGCACGAATCCTGAGAAAGCTTCGGACCATGCTCAAGACCGTACTCAACGGGACTGCAGAGTTGTTTTAATAATTAGATGGTTGCAAATGACTTTTAACATACCTTTTTCGACTTTATACATTTCATCAGTGACAAGCAAAATCGCATTGAAGCAGCCGACAAAATCAGCGTAGTGCATTTTCACCTTCATTGACAGAAGAGCTCCACAACAGCGTGTTCAAGAGTTGAAATGTGCATTGATGATTTACTCAGCTCCAAACATTTTATAACCACCGAATAGGAGAACAACTCAAGGGAACACGATCACAAGAGTTTGAGCACAGACTCTGACTCTGTTTTTATAACCTCGGCCCCAGAATACACTGAGTAGAGGGGTCTGGACTGGGGTGTGCTGCTAGCGAAATAATGTTTGAAACTTCCTGCAATTTGACATTTTCGTTCATTTGCCTGTTCAAAACAGTCATATATCGATCAATACAAGAGGCAATCAATATTTTATTGGTGCCTTAATGGTCTTTCTATTTTTCGCACTGTTTTTTTAATCGTTGAGTATATCTTAATTAGTTCTATTTGATGGATAAATTTTCTTTGTTTCATATGATTTCTCTCTCAGTGTTGATAATTTAGATGTAAAATGTATTTTGTTTAATAACATCAGTACATCATGAACACAATTAACCGGAAATACATAAAGCCAGAAGCCTATGAACTAATGTGTGCAGCATTTTTGCCAGCTTTAAACGCTGCGCGTGACGTAGTATCGGCCGGAGATCTGTTTTTTCTTTCTTCTGTTTGATTTGTTTTGCTATGTTGTGTTTTGAATTAAACAGACCATGCCATGATCCTTCAGTTGAGATGCCATTTTCAAACATCATATACTGTACGCTGGAGAGCGTTGCTATTAAAAAGTTTAATACCAATGACCACAATGCCGCTGATATTAGCAAAGTGAAGGTTTCGTTGTTTTGGATGATAGCCTTTGATACAGCCCTTATATATACACCTGGGAGCATGCAAAAAAAAAAACCCGTCATTATCTCGGTGACTCACAGTGTGGAGAAATGGACAAATATGACCAGGTTTTATCGAATTGTGCACATTAACTACCATTCTCAAAAACCTAACCGCGTGTAGGTCTTTAGGATTAAGTATTAAGTATTTAAACGTCTTAACTATATTAATTAACAAAAAGAAATCAGAAGAACATTTTTTTTTTTATTTCATCTCCTTAAAAATCAGAAAGTAAACGGATTCTCCTTGTTAATCAAAAAGTAAAACCGATTCCCCTGGTCACTCAGAAAGTAGGACTGATTTTACGAGTGAGACAGAAAGTTAAACGGATTCTCCTGGTCAGTCAGAAAGTAGGACTGATTTAACGAGTGAGACAGAAAGTAAACTGATCTACCGGCTGAGTCAATATGAAAAACTGATTCTCCTAGTGAAATTAAGACTGGTCATCCAAGTGAGTCAGAATGTAGGACTAATTCACCTGGTGAGTCAGAATTTAAAACTGATTCACCTGATGAGTTAGAATGTGAAACTGATTCTCCTGATGAGTTAGAATGTCATTAGTTTTTTTTATAATTCTCACTCTGGGCGTGGAATTTCAGTTTTGATAAAATATGTAAACGCGATGCTCTTCGCTGGAATAACCCCTATATCTCTTGAAAAGTTACTATTAAACATACTTAAATATGCTATTGGCTTATCGTTTTTTCATCTTATAAAATCATTTGAGGGCTACGAGTATAGAAATACCTACGACCACTGGTAGCTGACATTTTGGGCGTGGTCAACCCTATTCATGACGTCACGCGACCTACACTCGTGTGTGTTACGGGTTAAAAGCATGTGTGAACTGTCAAAGTTTAAAACAACGGACTCTATAAGTCTGGTGACGTAGGCCCCTAGTGTGACAAGAAAGATATTTGATTGGTCAGTATTTGTGGAACTCTTCTGTTAAGTGATTAAAGTAGCAAGACATGGCCGCGTGGATGAATTCGACTGTAGTTTAAGCAATACTCAATGTTTAAGATCCAATTATAAAATGAATATAACTGTATCAGAAAATTAGACAGCATAATTCAACACAGCACATGATGCCCGTTGTACCTATATGCGTTTTATTGCAGAGAGTAGCATCGCTTTAAATACTAGGTATAAAACGTCCACAATCATCGAGTTAACCGGCCAACCGCATCAAACAGAAATAAATAAAACTGTTCATATTAGAACCAATCTCCATTTTATTCACAATATATAATCCATCACGAATACAAAATCAAAATATACACAATAATCGTCAACGCTGTGCACCGATAAATACATAGGAACAAAAATAATAGTTACCAATGGTCATCTTAATTTGTGCTCTGGATTAATTTCTTTAACAGCACTATATATAAAAAAAACTTTATATATATATATTGAATCGCGGGCAAATGTCACAATGGAGTAACGAAGCTGTTACGCGGAAATTGTTATTACAGAAAGTCATATGAATTCAATATAAAGCATAACGCTAAAGAAACAACCTTTAACGCGAAAGCAATCTCCAATGTTGTAAGTAAGTCATTAGCACAGAACTTTAAATACAGTTTCGATTCATAATATACAGATAAAGTATTTCTCTCCAACCAATAGAGAGGTATTCGTGACATATTAACATTTATAAATACGGAACAGAAACAGTAAGTGCGTTTCAAAAGGTGAAGCTACAAACCGTCAGATTGTGTTATATTGAAGCCGCCACTGTAAGGCACAATATCCCCAAACCCACCCCCCAAAATTTTCCACCCGCCATCACGTGAAGGGTAGTCTTATTTGGCAAGTAAGATTGAGCGAAATACACGCGCTTGCGCACAGTTGCTCTCCTATCTCAAATGTCAAGAGCGTTCTTATATTTATGATATAATACTGTTTCTGAGAACAAAAATATTCTCACCAATTAAACTATGCCTGATAAATTAATGTCTACGAGAGATCAGCCAATGCTTTTTATTTATTATGATAAAATGTACTAATATGAAAGCCCACAAATAAGTTTAACTATTCGTTTAGCCACATAGCAGCTTCTGAAAACATTAATAAAGTCTTATCAACACAAATTTGTTAAAAACCATTTCCCCGAAATTCAAGTGTTTTTTGCCTTAATCAGATAGCACGGGCGCCGCGTATTCTTAACTTGTTAATGAGTTCAATTCAGTTCAATTGCAGTAATTATTCACCAACAACAGCCACAAGTGACAATCGAGCAGTCTTTGGACGAAATTTGGTTGACATTCGCACAAGGGTGATAACAATATTTGTATGTACAGAAACCGCCAGGCCTACTGGAGACACAGAGGTCAGAAAGCAGGTTCGATAACTCGTGCTCAATAGATCAATATGGCGGAACTTCCGAGGGCCATGTGAAACAGTGACGTCATCACATAGACATGTTGTTAACAATTACAATGAAATATATAAGACAACAGTGAAATCCAGCCAGGCAATTTCGATAACAGGGTCGTGCAGCATTTACTGGTCTTTGTTACACAGTTATATTTTATATCACAATTTCACCTGTATTGTCTGTGATATATGTTGTCTTTTCACAACACCTTAGCTCTTGTATGAAGTTGTCAAACAAAAATTGCTCTCTTCACAGATATTCACCCTATTCGTTGAGCTTGCGTTTTTAACCTACGCAGTTTGAATTCCCGCTGTGGATAGGTGAATATATTCTCCCTGAAATTCATTTACCACGATATACATCAAACGATTTTCATTCAGTAGATAGAGTTAAAATGTTTTTGTATCAGAAGAATGAATTGATGCATCATCGTGAAACCTGACAAATACCTGCCCGTCCATTGAGATTTAAATTCATTCCATCCAGGGAGAGTTCCTTCCTAAGCACAAAATCTCAAATGACAACCACCATGGAAACAATTGTTCACAGTTCACAAAAGGAGTTCGTTAGTGAGATATGGGATATATGTACATCTTTTTGGTATTATTTACAGGGAATGTTATTCGTCGGGAAAAATCCAGATTTAAAAATTAAGCTCACTAACTCTTTATTCATCATGTACAAGTCCGCATATATTCACAGCCATCAAGTCCAGTCATTCGTCCCATTCACACGTCAATAATATATCATCTCTTGTAGGATCTGTTCATCTTAAAGCTAATATAATAAGATATGTAGGCTCTGACATCACAGTCAATGACGTCACCTTAAACAAAGTCGGTCTGTAAACAAGACTATGACGAAACCGAAAGTCAAAACAATAGTTCTTAACAAGCTATTAATACTGTCCAAAGAATTGGCAGAGTTTCTTCCGGGCACATTGTCGATATCTCTAATAACTCCAAGGATTGTGCTGCCTTCAAGAGTCCGAGGGTCCCTTTTACAGGTCTCTGTGAAATGTAATAAAATATATATTATTTTAAATAAAGAACAAGACTAAATACGAAATATATGCTTCTCACAATAAAGAATTAAACATATGAATGGCAAAGTGGTCCTGATAAATCTATAGGTATAACGCTATAACAAGGTAATGCATTACAGCGGTGCAATGTTTGTAGCTTATTGATTTTTATGATTAAACAATTGTTTTGGAATATTGATTTTGAGTCATGTGTGCAATGATGTTACTGATTCACATACCTGGTGGTTTCTGTAGCTTGTAAGAGATTCTCTTCCCCAAGATTTGAGGCAGCATGAAATTACACTCTTGTTCTGTAGAGACTGTCTGAAACAACTTCCCATCTCCAAATGTCTGAAATGAATGTCCAAGAGTTCCATATCATTATTGTTAAAAATAACCTGTATATGATATCATTTTGCACATTGTAAATTTTGAAATCTGTCCGATGTTTATGGAACCTCAAACGTTCTAAGGAAAACGTTCACATCATAAAATGCAAAAATGTACCCATAGATCCCAGAGTTATCCCTTGTAAAGAACGCTGTTGTAGAATATAACTCTAGAATAAGTTCATAACTATGCGCTCATTAGTCTGAAGACTTGAGGTCAAGGTCGAATAAGGCTGCTACTCACCACGCATGTGCCCGTCATGGAAAGGTCTCCTGGTTTCTCCACAATGACATGTATATTCTGATCTTCAGTCCAGGTGTGCAGACATTGGAGGATTTCTACTGTAGTGCAGAGTAAAGTCAAATAAAACCAAGGATTAAATATAGATCAAATCGAGGTATTTTCTGTGAATTGCAGGTCGATTAACGTATATACAGTGATGTTTTACACATCAGAAAGGAACATGTAACAGCTCGATTGATTGTTATTTGTTGGACAAGTTCATTCGATGGGTCTATTTGATATACAACTAATAGTACAGTATGTATTTGTAACAGTGTGTTTTAGATGCTATATTCTTTGGGTTGATAAATATTTGCCCAGTAAAAGTGTATACTTTAACAATTCTCAAACCGTACCATTCTGTCTGTTATCTGGGCATATTGTCTCTATTTGGATTTCCTCAGCTTTGATTCCGCACCCGACTTTGAAGTTCCCATGGCATCCACTCGATTCGTCTTGGAATTTGTAACTTCCTGCTAGAGGACATGCTGCAGCTGAACTGTCGGCAGCTGAATTCAAAGAAAATTTAAAGTTGTGAAATGTTTGTGCTGTCTCACATTTAAGAAATTTATTAATAAAACTATACAATAGGTTCTGATTGATTGATTGATTTAGGAAGGTAGGTAGGAACCTGCAGTGATCAGTCTAGTTATGTGTTCTTAACTTTGCACTACTGGAACTAAATGCTTCCAAACTGCGCTCTACTCTCATCAATTATTCAAAGTTTTGTTAGTTTGACGATTTTCTCATTCCGAAGAAAATTTAGCAAAGTGTTAATCATGGGTAAGATGATGTAATTTCTAGTCGTCGTATCACTAATCGACAGTAGTGATTCGGTACTATTAGAGACTAATATTGGTTCAGGTAGAAGTGAAATATCATTGAACAGTACATTGAAGGAGGATCAGTAGTCGGACACGCTAACCACTAATCCGTGGCCACGGGCCTGATGAAGATGACGAAGTGGTGTCCTATATTTTACTGGACGTTTTAATAAGGATGTTCTTCCCTCACCACACCAGGCATAATTTCTTAATCACTAATTTTCTTGATAATCCCGAAAAAGTCCGATTATTGGTTTCGTTTTCATTATAATGTGACCAGGATTCAGTTTAATCATACCTGGTGTCTGAGGTATTAGTCAGTATATCGATCACAATATGCGAAGTAAAATGTTTACAACATCATATTTCCTAAACTACAAGAAACAAACACAACATTGCATAAGCCGATAAGTGAAAACATGTAAAATGTCTAAACTAGGTATTGGATAATGTTAAAAACCACAGGATGTTGGGAATTGGGCATTATCGACTGTAAAGGCTATAAGCGATAGCGTCTTAATCCAGCCAGCTATCCCCCTCTTTTGCAGGACTATAGGCGCCCAGAAACTATGTAGTGAATAATTCAGCTCAACGTCCGGTACTGTTCCTATGACCTTTTCGGATAAAAAAAAATCAATGTCTATTCTCCGAGGATATTGAGCACAAATTGACGGGGTTTTCGAGTTAGTCGGCTCAGATAGGCAGACACAACACGGAAACTAATGTGGAGAGCAACACATACAACATGCATGGAACAATAAATGTATCCGTTGTCCAAAGTCTCGTCTGGATTAAGCTGCACCGTTTAACCGATGAAATAACCACTAAGCCAAGGAAAATGGCCATGTATGTTGACCCCAAAGAAAAACAAGCTGACTTTTATCAGGCTGTACTTCAATGCAGAATTTGTGATTTCGGATTCGTACGAAACGGTTGAAGTCACATGTGCCACAGCTTGTACCTTTTATGTTTGTCTGGAGGAGCCTCAAATACAGATCAGCAAGAAACGCGTCTCAATTATTAAATTCAAATTCAAGATGGTTGGTCTTTCAGAGCTATATAGTTTCAGTGATATGCAATTAGAGAACAACAGAACCTTGAAAACTATAAACCTGGACTTTTTTACAACTGTCAAATGTTTTTTGAAACTCAATAATTTTTTTAGGATTTATATGTAAATGTAAGGTACTTAAATGCCATAAATAGAAGACCGCATGCACGGAGTAAGGGCTAGAGCCAACCGTGGACATATGATTACTCTTTTTAAAGCTTATTTAGTGCTAGGCTGACATCTAATAATTTTAACCAATCTCTTAGATTAAAAAATAATATCCTGAAATTTACAGCAAGTTGGGCAATTTGACTTTTATCCGCATGCTATATATACCAAACTAATCGCTACATGAGGAAATTAAATGTCGCTACAAAGAACCGGAAATCAAATCGATGTAGGCTCGAGTGTATCGCAACGAACATAGAATGGTAGGCAATACATCCGACCTGACAATGTTATATAGGACTGAATAGCGTGCAGACTCAAATTAAGATATCAGTTAAATATTCTCAGCATATGTTATTGTGGAGTCATATGAACAGTTATCGGTAACCAGTGGCATTGCCATTGTTCACAATTTTGATCTATACTCATACGATGTAAACGTAAATTGACAAAATAGAATGAAGCGGCTTTCAAGAGGTCAGCTGTCGGAATGAATGGGAGACATATCTCTCTTAGGGATACTGTGAATTTTGCATTGAGATTTTCTTCGCTACTACCAGCTGATATGCATGCAATCGGCAGCTAACCAAAGACCTCAAATATTTATTTGTTTTATTTGGGGTTTAATGTCTTACTCAATGGTATTTAACTTATATGACGACGGATTGTCTACTTCACACTGCTCCTTGTCTAAATACAGGAGGCATCTTGTAAAAATCACCCCCACGATTGCTGCATTTTGTTTGTTTGTTTGTTTGATTGGGGTTTAACGTCGTACTCAAGCGTATTTCACTTATATGACGACGGATTGTCCACTTCATACTGTTCCGTGCCTCATTACGGTGGAGAACCGGGAGGAAAAACCACCCCCGCGATGCCGGAGCCACATCGTGTGACTCGCTCACAAACCTGATGGTCGACAGACAGACTGGGTCAGTTAAAGGTAAATCGAAGTAGGATTAGTACGCGCACCAGCTACCACTAAGCCACGGTCGCGGGCCTCAAATATTTGAATTAAGCTGTCCGTTATAGAGATACTTTTTATTTATCATTTACTTCAAAAGCCATAAGTAATAAAAAAAATATCGAAAAATGTAGATGATATGAAAACACGGCTCTTCAGGAAAGTTTCTCACAGGAAAACATTTAGTCATTATTTTGGTTTAGTTTCATATGACAGGACCAGGTAATGCACATCGAGTCCTGCACATGCCCGATCAGGCGCACTAACTAAAGCTTACTTTAGATGGCACATTCAAATCACATCTTACTACCAAGTAAAGACATCGTTCGTAAATACCATATTGTATGATTTTATGGTGCTGGGGTAGTCCAGCAGTACAGTAGCGAAACTCTCATATGTAATTTCAAGACGGGAACATTATTTAATACACCAGTAATTTGGCACTAAATCTAAATGTATCTCACACCGGGGAAGTAGTTTGTCACTTCTATAGGGGCTGTACTTGAGTTATTGACGTGCCGAAGTGGGTTTGCTTTGGTATTCCCTATGCGGCCTCTTCAGCCCGTAATATAAGATAATTTGTCTGGCGTGAAGAGGGTATGAACGGTTCTCATCATATTCTACAGACAAGCTAAGTTAAACTGAAACATATTGCTGTGTTTGTGATGAGATAAAAACAGTAACGTAAACAACGCGATCCTTTGCAAAGGAGAAACACCATGCCGTGTTTCGAATTGTATGAAGAGACTCTGAAATGTTCTTACATCTGTACAAACATAACTCTTGACATGGTGTCAGGTTCCACCAGTCTGTAACGTTAGCATTTTCAAAACAAATCATCTGGTTTCTTACGCATCCCCCACTGACTGGTTATTCCAAACGATTCCTTGTCAGACAAGGCCCAGTAAAAAATAGCTGCGCCTTTAGATGTTATCAGGGGGTAACATGATCTGCAGTAAGCCGCTGCTAGTTCACCTGCCAAATCTTCTTGAAGCTACCACAAACCGATCTCAGCGACAAGAAATTAATCTAATTGACATCCCACTAAACACGAATTCCGATAAGAAATTGGGCTCACTCTGGGCTTCAAGTACTAGCTCTAAATGAAGGGCGAGTTTTAATAACACAGTAAGACGATCTGCTGTATGCGTGTAGGGTTTGTTTTAGAAAGCCATGAAAATACATACTGCTGGAAATTCGCCCGTGTTTCGATAAAACGTATGCCAAACCTAATTTCATATGGAAAACATCTGGTGGTTTACAGCAAAACATCGGGGTCGGCAGGAAATACAAGAGAAAAAAGTATTACTGGAAGGTTGTAGTCTCCTCCACACAGATCATTTCTAAAAATCTTAGTTCTTCTGTTGTATAAAATGAAGAGAGCGAATTCTTCAGTGCCAATTTCTGTTTGTGGATAGATGTTTGTCCCCACATGATATGTAAGAAAAATACAATTTTCCACTCCTTTCGATTCAACGGTATAACAAGCGTTAGCTTGGCTTCCGATCTATCTAGGTTTCGTTGGCTTGTCTAAGGAATTTCGATGGCACTTCTGACTGATAACAAGTTTTATATTGAATTAGCGGATATGTATTACTGAGATAGCTAGGGGGAATGCGATTTGGAAGCCATAATATTAACTTTTAGTCCTAGAGTATAGGACAAATGGGACCTTTCGAGTCCAGAAAATCCAATCTCATAACCCCTTGTTCAATCACACTGTATTCGTTTCGGAGCAGTTTCTTCAGACCACATTAAGGGCTCCGGGAGATGAAGGTCGTGCAATTGGCTGGCGATTGGTTCAGTACTCAGTCAGACCCCTCTCTCGCAATTAATCCTAAACAAACTAGTGACCACTCTGGTAGCCCCTCTAATTTACTATCTAACATAAGCTTAGTCCTAATCAATCCTTGTCCCACCAACATCCTCTATTATTTAGCGGAATGGGAAGGAATGGCTGGTGTTCTATCAGAATGCCATCTCCCCCCGGATTGAGGAAACACTTGGGTTGTGAGACCTCTCTACACCAGCTTACCTCATCATATATCACCACACACATTCTCTTAATCATTGCAACCATAATGAGTTTCACCTGGGTTAAGGATAATATTGTCTTCCCATAACCATCTGTTTTCTGGTTCGACTTGTAACAATCAATCTAATTACCTACATTACCATTCGCCTTCTATCAGTGGAACCATCTATTTCATGTTTGTCTCATCCCTTATCTTTACAAAATATAACTTTTTAGTTCTATGTTGCTCTTTTCTCATGCAGACTGAATTTCCAGGTACACTGTACACCAGTAAACATTCTCTTCTGTGGAGTAGCACGGTACAGTGGTAGGCCTACTTTGTGGAACATTGTATATATCTATATGGCAAATACAAGGTATTCTTGACAGAACATACCAACATTCAGTAATATGTGACAAAAACTATTACAGAATACTTACGAATAAAGACGTATCTGGTGGAGTTAGCAAAATTGTGCTGTTCGCAGGCAGCATGTTCGTTTCTCAATTTTGATCCTGAAATAAATAACAATATAGTTTGTGGGGTTGGTTTTTTTTCTTTTACTTTTTTTTTTCGTGGGTTTTACTTGAGGGGGGGGAATACAGTAAAGAAGTACAGATATATAAAAAAAAATATAATAGAATTTTTAAATAAATAATTGCTCATAACAGATGTGACCTATAATATAATCCATAACCTAATAAAGGGCAGGTTTGAAATTAATGAGCCAGGTATTAAAGATCAATATCAAACCGCCGATGTACTGCTTCTTATTACAAACCAATTCTCAATAAAATATTGTATAAATCTACCCTTCTTACCTATATACAGCTCAATGACCTTGGGGGAACGTTTGTAAATACGCAGGCACTGGTATTGAGATATGCTGCAACAAAAACAAATGCCCATTAGTTTACACAACAAATACTAATAGAACAACATATATCATCAACGTGTGTCTGTTACAAAATTGTACCTGTGGCCGTTTTCACTTCTCTGTGCAATTTCATATGTTTAATGGAAAGGTATGCTGTTATGTGACAAACATGTTAGTGAAAGTTCCCTTTCATGTTACATGCTGATAAAGCATTGGTGACCTCCTGTATCTATTTCATTGGTGTTAACCTTTGGTGAACAATCAATCAATATCAGATATCACGAAATGAAAGCCTTTTCAAACTACTACCATATCTTTTCCATTTCTTTAACTGAGATAATGTGGAGTTTTACATTGTCTTATCAGCGGAAAACCAAACGTAAAAAGTACCCTGCCCATTATGCTAGGGCGGTGATCAAACAGGTCCAGTTTTAAACTGAGAGATACAAATTGTTATCGCTTGTCAAAGGATTCGGCTGACTCACAGTTATTAGTTAAGTAACAACCTAGGTATTAGGGCGATCTACACTAGGGGAACATCCATTCTCATTAAGTCAACCCCGCTTATCAGACAGAACTGGAAAATAAGTCCTTGGAATGACAGCCAGTGAAATCCGACTGCACATAAAAATTCTGATTTAGAGGAAAGGGGATTAGAGGGTATCGATGATTAGCCCCGAGACCACATCCATCCTACTCTCATCCGATTTGCCATGTTTATGGATGTCCGTAATGGTATATCTCTGTCAGCTATAAGCCCGATTTGTCTCCTCCTAGCATTTTGAGAAGTGACATTAAAAGGTAGGTTTGGATTCAACCCATGGTTGCTTGGTATTGTAGAGTGTTGTTTATGTCCTATCTCTCATTAGTATGACTATCTATAATGTAATGTAGTCTGATGAGATACAAGGATAGATCAACAGGTAAATCGAATATGTCCTGTTTCAAGATGGCTGATTTTCAGTTGTTTAATGCCAGGAGAAAAATACATTTCAACAGCGCCTTTATGGTTTTATGAATTACAAGAGCAGCTTTATTTATGTTACTTTATCAAGACAGTTTGACTTAAGGATATATAGCACAAAAAAAGTTAACATTCATTTTCAAATTTTTGCTAGGTATACAATTGAATGTCACTTCTAACCACAAACTGAAGCAAATGGCCCAGATGTGTTCCTATACTCAATGTTCTTTACTTTAGCTCAAAATTAAAGTTTTAATTCCAAAACAAAAACACAGAAGGTGAGATTAAGGTTAACAATACATTGTATGATACAGAGCATAGAAATGCATACTTATCTCTGTTAAATCAGTTCATAGTTTTTTCGATTTAGTCAACTGCCATTGGCTATAACAAAACGGTTCCACCGTATATCAAATGAGACTATCAAATAAAGCATAAAGTGGAACCGTGCCAATTATATAAAACTTCCACACTGTATCCTAAACTAATTGTATTGACTTTTGTACCAATACGGAAGGTAATTTAATTTTCATTATAAATCACCATAGATACACGGATTAGTATATGACCCAAAGTAACATTTTATCTAGTGAAGGTTGTTCGTCAGACGTCACGTAGTCGGCTTCTGAGAACTATAGTAGACGCTCAGAGCGACTTAGAGAGTTGGTGGCTGAGGTCAATCTAATGTCTTAGGAGTGTTGATCCTGAAGAAAAAGATCAAATGAAATGCAAACTCACCATGAGTCATTGGTAGTGAAGGTCCGGTACTCGAACTGAGACAGTGATACAGCTTCATCTATCTTGTCAATACACTTGATGGAGTACTTGGCCTCTGCCGTTTCCTCTGTATAACGGACTACATCTCTGTTCACGTGATTGTCGAGAAGTTTAAACCTCTGTCCATTCCTATCTACCTGAATGATAAATTTCCCCGAAAGATCTCGCCATCTTTTTTCCGCAGTAAAGAAATCGGGAAAGTCGCACATGGGACTCGGCCACTTTTCTTTGTCTGTAAAATGATTTATATTCTTCATCATAGTTATAACACACCTGCCCACAGGCGACTTTTTTTTCTATTGTTGCATTTTCTTCTTGTTTTGTATTCACATTTACTAAAGCCGGTTTTAACCAGAAAAAAAAATCGTTTTCCTTGATGCAAACAAGATAGTAAATGCCTGCTATTTTCGTTTTTATAAGAAAACCGTGAAAGCTTTCCTTGGTACAGCCTTCAGTTTTGCCTGCTGCAAAACGTTTTGGAAAAACAGTACCGGAAAGAAGCAATTTCCAACCAAATGTATTTAGCCAGGACAGTAGCTGCAGTCTTTTTTGTATTAAAACGGCTGGCGCCTCATAAATAAACTTCTACAAAGCAAAGTTTCAAATGAAAAGAGCAATTGCATGTTAAGATACAATGTTTTGTTCCCTTTTCTGTTAAACTCTGAGCGACTGATGTTTACTTTATATGGTGTTATTCTTTAGATGGAGCTGGTTAGCGGACTGCCGGAAGTCCACAAAGTCAATCAGTTATATCTAACGATCCACACCCCCACTACAAAGTGACATAGTTCACTACACTCATACCTTGGATGAACTTCATATTCAGAACCCCGCTAACAGAACTCGTAACCCCCCTACATGAGGCATCAGGTGACATAGCCATCTGTGCTGGAGATTCCTGGAAATTGTGGATCTGAAATGTAAACCAAAATGTATATTACAGCAATAAACCGGTGTATTTTCATTATTTAAATAGGGAATATTCGTTGCTAACAATCCAATAGGACCCTTCTGTGCAAGCAATTTGTTAAACAGTTCCTTGATTACTTAAAAAGGCTGTTGTACCTGTGTGACACGTCAATGCACATAAGTTTAACAATTAAGACAGCACTTTATAATGCTAGTGTAAATGTTGCTATAATCAAACAAGTATTTTCTTCTCTGGATGGATTGATATTTAAAGGACATCCAAGATTTGTAGAAAAACGCCACAAATCCTATAACCAACCAACCAAGATTTGTAAATCTTAGCACAATTAGCAGCGGCTGATCACGTGATAAACAGCAGGTGGAAAGCGACCTGCATCTTTGAAAGGACTTCCATTATGTCCGTTTCCGGTTCACAGGCTGTTCTTCTAAAATATTACCCTAGTAGTTTTTTTTGTTTTTTTCTAGAAAAGCCAGTGACATCACTAATAACGCTTCTAAAATATATCGCAATACAATTCTGGCAGCTGTAATTAAGTCGGCTTCCTTTGATCTCATATGTAACACGAGGCGTCTTCCAGAACAAGAGATTACATCAAAGAAGACAGAGGCTGATGTTTCGTCAAACCGTGAGATTTATTAGGAGTGATCTATGAATCAGAAGCAAACTTATACACTGATGTTTGCAATAACTAATAATTAGTGGCGCATTCAAAGAAAAAACAGCTTGCACACCACCTGGGATCAGTGGGGTGTCCCATTCTCCTTGTTATAAAGAACATATATCTAAAATTCTTTAGGACTTTTAATAACTTTGCACGTTTTTGTTTGGTTGGATCTTAGTTTATACTTTAAGATTGTTTCATTGATACCACCCAACCCCAAGAGCAAGAGGAGACTCCCTCGAACTTGTCACTACAGTATCCAGGTCATAATTGTATCCACACGGCTGAAATCGACCATAACAGCTGGTATGGTAACGGGTTTAGTTACTTGTATTCAAGTTAAATAAATTGAAACATGGTAAACTGCATTAAGGCCACCAGCAGATCCAAGCACACTAGCATTGGTAAATATTGTGATTGATTTATTAATCTTAATCGACGAATTTGTTCCCTAAAATATACAACTAAATATTGATTTACATTACCATAAAATATGCAAAACATAGTATTTGTCACTGTCCCGAAATATGCGGGCATTCCAGAACAATAGTATTGTACACAGTTCATACAATGTATACGTTAGCAAACTCCTGGTGGTTTTTGGATTGGCAGGTGCGATTTTAAGTCTTTTTAGGAGGCATAAGTTAATGATTGCCACAGAAAACTATCAGGGGAAAAATACCGTTATCTGATTATATGAATCAATCAAAGAGGTAATATTATACCACAACATTGTACGGCTTGATCTACTTTGCCTAATGTAAAGCTCAATCGCATTGGGTTTTTCTAATTAACAACAAATCAGGAAATATGTCTGTGTGGTATTAACCAGTGCGAGTTGGACAGGTTCTAACGTATGATGGCTTTTCAGAGTAGACAGTAAACCTCAGCCCTAGCTTCATAGTCGCCTAGATCCATGATAACATCGCCATAGTATTAATTGCAAGCTAGTTTATGTGATAGCAACTAGCCGAGTACTTCCGACATTTAAAGCGACTCAATATATCACGGGCTTAGGTTCGTGTGCACATCCTCAAGCCGTCAACCTTGCTGACATAGAAATAAACCGGAGAGAGACAAGAAGGGTTACAAGACAGCAGCCATTCTGTAGCAATACGCTCTGTGATATCTTGCAGGTACTATTCCCAATACGCCATTCCATCGACCAGAGATGAGACACGACCTAATAAAGGCGGAATGTTTGCTTAGCTGTGTCTAGTACTACCCAGATAGCTCAAACTGACACGAACTCTATACACATTAAGGTAATTTTAAATCTTTTAACAAGGATAGAACACAGGTTTTCGTCACTAGGGAATTTAAGCAGCATTGGCGAGAGTGTACCAACCATCCAGACAGACGCTTTATTCCTTACCCAGAACTGTACCCACTAGTTCCTGGCAAATAACTTACACTCTCTCTAATTGTCTTACACAAGATGTTTTAGTTAAGTATTGTTCTCATTGTGAAGTATAATCTATTGATTCCTGGTTTAATCATATCTCACCCTTGTCTTGTTGTGTTATAGACAAGTGGTCATTCATCAGCCATGTGATTTTTGTACACTTCTTCTTTGCAGTGACATTGGTATTAATTTCATACTCACATAAGACAGTAATTATTGTTCAACTCAATACAGTCGAAAAGAAATCAAACACTTACAAAGCAGCGATACATCTGGCCTTTGTCATACATGTTTGGATTAGAGAATTTCCCATAGAGATAGTTCTTTGCGGACCATGTAGCTAGACACTGGAAATCATATTCTGAAATATATCAAATGTGAATACATTAAAAAAAACACATGATATTATTTTCTGATTTACAAGACACGCTGAACACCGGATTACATGCAGATCTTCTCTTACAGAACATAAGAATATAGAGTCATGGTTTGTTTATTTGTTTGTTTGTTTGATTGATTGGGGTTTTACGCCGTACATAGATTGAAGGACACAGTCATACACTTCAATGCAATTAATAGCATACATGTGTTCTTTTATATTTTCTTTTTTACTAACTGGTGCGTGCATACATACGGCATGGTTTTGGATTTGCATTTCCATATACTTTCGATTGGGAGTGTGTGATTTTTACTTGCACTCATTAACAACATAGCCAAGGAAACTAAAGACTACTTTAAAATCAGAAAACGATTGTACAGAATGTTCAACTAGGATGTGGTATGGACAATAAGAATGCATTTGTCGCATGGTAAAGCTGCTTTAGTGCGATTTTACATTTTTCACTCTAGAACAAACGATCACTCAACGCACATTGCTAGTTAAAAAGAACTACAAAAACAAGAACGGGCGTCGGGTCCACAAACAATAAAACATTGAAGATGAATGAGAAATGCAACCCGTTTTTACCGCCGACCATTCCACACCCAGCTGGACTCCAGCCGGCTGATTCATACTCATATGTATACCCTTACATTTGTTTTTCTAACCCTTTCTTTCTAATCGCTTTTGACGTGTTGAAATATGGGATAATGCGTTTCCCCTGTGTACCGTCAACATCAATCTGCCGTGAGCTTCACCAGACTAGCTGGTGCAGTACCAGCGTTTGAGGCTATGCTCCCGCAGTAAAACTTAGTTAAAACCATTGAAGTTTTTCGTCTGACAACCGACCAAAATAACGACTGGCATGCCAAAGCCAGCTTGAAAGAAATACATCAAAATATCTGTCTGGACTACACCAAAAATTAACAGATTTTATGTGGGATGTTGGGAGAGCCGCAAATTTACTTCCCATAAGGTTACATACAGGATGTACAGGGCTTGACGAACTTCGCCATGTAATAAAATTAGCCTTCAGTGTACTTTTGAACACAACAGAAAAACACCCGATTTTCAAACTCTCAAAATCAACAGCTGAATAAGAAAGTCTATAAATACAATAAAATCCTAGTAACTCTGACCGACCCCTCCGACCGACTTGTGTTCTTTCTTTTCTTGAAATGATTTTTGTTTCACTTCCTTCTCCAGACATTTTCAATTATACAATGGTGGTGTACTCTAACTGTAAACAGCCTCACTGTGATACAAAACGTAGAGGTGGTCACAATGACAACCTAGGTGAAGACAACAATTCCTGCCAAGGTTAATACGTTCCAGCAGCCGAGCTGTTTTTGCAGCTTCGCACTGGCGGAATATTAAATTTCTGAGGTCATATTCTTCAATATGAGTCAGCACAACATGAAGCCTTATGCAATAAGGCCTTCTACCGGATAATTGAATAGTGTGTAACGCCGTGCTTACGGGTATTTCACTTATATGACTGCGGTGTATTCCAACGAATAATTGAAACAAGTACCACCAAGATGTGAAGCGTTCCATAATGTTGGAAACTTAATTTTCCTCCAGTGCTAAGTAAAGACAGATTTGCTACTCTTCAAACAAGCTGCCCTTAGCCAGAGGGCTCTACAGGATAAGACATTAAAGATACATTTCTAAACATCATTAATTCAAATCAATGAAGATGTGTTGTAATTTACAAGTGTGGAGTTGACATAACAACTAAGACAGGACCAGACAATCATAAGATACAGAACAATAAGATATCAACGCCATATTGACGCACAGTCGAGCACCATGGTAACAGAGAGCTCATTCAAACCACACATAAAATCAATTTTAAACCCAACAAATAAAACCAAAGATCCACATTAAAACAGAACATGTTATTTTACCTTGTCTTATAAAAGGTGTGAATAGCTGATGACAGTGGTTTACAATAACGTCATTAAGCAACATTTAGAATCTGTTTAAAGTGATCATAAATGGAAATTTATTGTCCTCCCAATCACTATGTACTAGATAAAGTTCCCTTTAGTTTGCTTGCCTTGGTTGTTTTGCGGAAGCAATGAGGCTTTGAGACATTTTGCATTTGAGCTAAGGAGGTCAGCCGTGTTCAAGGGTATTTCACTTATATGACGGCGGTGTATTTCAACAATAATTGAAACAAGTACCACCAAGATGTGAAGCGTTTCCATAATGTTGGAAACTTAATTAGAGGACCTAAACATGAAAGTTCTTGAACCATAATATTATAAACACACAAAGTCCACCCATATGTCACCGGTCCGGAAACCAACCTAAATCCAATCAGACTAAGTGTTTACCAAACAAATTGTGGTGGAGGGAACAAAAGCATAAATAAAACATTAAAACCAGGACAATACGAATAACAGGCACAAAAGATAAACTTTTCAACGAGAGTATTTCCTGGAGAGAAATACATTCCATGTGTTTAAAATAGAGAAAACACACAGATTTGGACACAGTTATGGAAAAATTGATAAAATTACACCAGGTAAAAATAAAAACAAAGGCTTGTTAGTTACAATGGCTTATGATAACTGAATTACATACAACAACATTCAATTAAAGACTTCCTTAATAACCGTTCTGTATATTTTTCAAAACTGTTTTACTATTTGTCATCAACTATTTTTGCAGTGTTTATATGTTTGTACTTATAACCGGGACATTATTCGTTCATCTTGTTCTTGACAATGGCGCTGGTAACTTAATTGATGTGCAGCATTAAGACAAAAAACAAGCTGATATCGATACACCTGTGATGAAGTTATGATTTGAAAGAAGTGTATCTGTTTGCAGATTAAATGTTCAACAGAAAGCTAGGTATATATTAATTTTGTATTTGTCCATACCGGCAGTATTTGTAAATGGAACATCTTGACATTTCCGGAAACGGAACTTGAAGCGAGAATCGTCTGCGCAGGCATGAACTTCTGATGTTGGAAAATCACATACTCGGTTGGTCATGTTCATGTATGTGAAGGTATATGGTCCTTCAAAGGGGCATGGTACTGGTGTGCTGGGCACTGAAAACAATCAACATTTCATTCAAATGTATATCTCTTTCAACTTAAAGCAGTTTTATTTCTTTGGAAATAGGATATAAATGAAAGTACTATTATTTTTACAAACAAACGGAGTAGCTGGCAGGTCCACCACTAGAGGCTTTTTTTTTTAAAAATCATATGATCATAATCTCAGTCAAATCACCATTTTCTACTTTTGTTTAAGAACTATTTTTTGTTCTTCAAAGAACCAAAGAGTAAAAGTTATTATGTTTTTTTTTGGTGCGATATGCAATGTCGGCCATATTTGTTGTGAAACCTAGCGACATATAACCACACTGTATACATGTATGGTATTACCAGAAAAAGCGAAGTTTGATGTTAATATCTGAATTTGAGTGATGGCCATTTTTGTTTGCGGAATTAAATGAAATGCAATTTAGCAGTTTCTTAATTGGAGGAAACTATTTTTAAAGCTTAAAATATATTAAAATTATGCAGTGACGGCCATTTTGTTTTGTGAAATTTGTAGAAATGAAATCCCAATATTTGTCTTAATGGGGGGAAGCTACCATAAAGTTTCAAGTTATTCACTGAATTTGTTCTTAAAATTATCATGTAGGAGTGAATATTTAAACATTATGCAATGGGGTCCATATTGCTTTGTGCATTTTGATAAAATGCATTCCTATCCTATGTCTTTAGTAGTAGGAAGCGAACTTCCAGGTATCAAGTTAATCTGTGAATTTGATCACAAAATTATTTACACATCCATTGTCTTAAAACCAGGAAGCTATCTTCAACGTTTAAAGTTAAGCCGGGGATTTATTCTCTACTTATTGTGTTCACAACACATACAAGCATGAATATTCTAAAATAATGTAATAACGGCCATTTTGTTTTACGGAATTTGGTAAAATGTAATCCCATTCGTCGTCTTAACAGGAGGAAGCTACGTACTAAGCTTGAAGTTTATCCGTGAATTTATTCTCTACCTATCGTGTTCACAACACATAGAGGCATGAATATGATAAAATTATGTAATAATGACCATTTCATTTAACGGAATTTTGTGAAATACAATACCATCCGTCATCTTAACAAAAGGAAGCTACATACCAAGTTTGAAGTAAATCGGTGAATTTGTTTTCAAGCTAGCGTGTTCACAAACATTTGTGACGGACGGACGGACGCCGAACAGCATTTCTTAGCATCATCCGTGGATGTCTGTACGGTAGGAGTGAGATCAGAGTATCATCTGTGGATGATTTCTGTAGGGTAGGAATGAGGTCCGAGCATCATCTGTGGATGATGTATGTAGGGTAGGAATGAGGTCCGAGCATCATCTGTGGATGATGTATATAGGGTAGGAATGAGGTCCGAGCATCATCTGTGGATGATGGCTGTAGGATACGAGTGAGGTCCGAGCATCATCTGTGAATGATGTCTGTAGGGTAGGAATGAGGTCAGAGCATCTGTGGATGATGGCTGTAGGGTAGGAGTAAGGTCAGAGCATCATCTTTGGATGATGTAGGTAGGGTAGGAGTGAGGTCAGAGCATCATCTGTGGATGATATCTGTAAGGTAGGAGTGAGGTCGATTCATCCGTGGATGATGTATGTAGAGTAGGAGTGAGGTCAGAGCATCATCTGTGGATGATGTCTGTAGGGTAGGAATGAAGTCCGAGCACCATCTGTGGATGATTTCTGTAGGGTAGGAGTGAGGTCAGAGCATCATCTGTGGATGATGGCTGTAGGGTAGGAGTGAGGTCAGAGATTCATCCGTGGAAGGTGTTTGTAGGGTAGGAGTGAGGTCAGAGATTCATCCGTGGAAGGTGTTTGTAGGGTAGGAGTGAGGTCAGAGCATCATCTGTGGATGATGTGTGGTGTAGGAGTGAGGTCAGAGCATCATCTGTGGATGATGGCTGTAGGGTAGGAGTGAGGTCAGAGCATCATCTGTGGATGATGTGTGGTGTGGGAGTGAGGTCAGAGCATCATCTGTGGATGATGGCTGTAGGGTAGGAGTGAGGTCAGAGATTCATCCGTGGATGGTGTCTGTAGGGTAGGAGTGAAGTCATCCATCATCTGTGAATGTCTGTAGGGTAGGAATGAGGTCAGAGCATCATCTGTGGAGGATGTCTGTAGGGTAGAGTGAGGTCAGAGCATCATCTGTGAATGGTGTCTGTAGGGTAGGAGTGAGGTCACAGCATCATCTGTGGATGATGGCTGTAGGGTAGGAGTGAGGTGAGATATTCATCCGTGGATGATGTCTGTAGGATAGGAGTGAGGTCAGAGCATCATCTGTGGATGGTGTCTGTACGGTAGGAGTGAGGTCAGAGCATCATCTGTAGATGATGTATGTACGGTAGGAGTGAGGTCAGAGCATCATCTGTGGATGATGGCTGTAGGGTACGAGTGAGGTCCGAGCATCATCTGTGGATGATGGCTGGAGTGAGGTCAGAGCATCATCTGTAAATGATAACTGTAGGGTTGGAGTAAGGTCAGAACATCTTTGGATGATGTAGGTAGGGTAGTAGTGAGGTC
>JAQQZZ010068594.1:0-22520 GCA_030265115.1 Mopalia vespertina | reverse complement strand
GTGCCATGTTGAAAAGTGAGCCCTTCCGTTTGAATAACCGCATATAAGGATACACAACCTGCCGTGTGCCATGTCTGTTCCCGGACCGGAGTCGGACCGGATCCGTACTAAAGGAAATGCAGCTTAAGGCGGTAAACTCCTGCGGCCAGTTTTCTCAAGGGACTATTAATCGCTTAGACCTGCTTTAATCGCTATTAGCGGATTATATATAGACCTTCAACATGGTGTGTCGTCATCTAATACAGAATTCAATTTACTAGCGCTTCGAGCAACCGGTCCCAGTTTGTAGCCTTGTGTAGTTCCCCTATGTGTCTAATGAAACTCTTTAAGGTTCTTCAGTCGCGGCTTTGGTAGAACCCTTTTTTGGTTTTGTATGGAACCCTCACAGCAACTGTTCTTAGTATTTATCCCTTTCTCTTTATATCAAAGAACCATTTTTGTCGTAATGAACCATTATAGAACCAGCCTCTTTTCTTAAGAACCCTCAGCGTACCATTATTTCTTAGTATAGGATAGCAATCTGATCAACGTGTTGATTTAATGGTGTGAAGAAGTAGAAATTCTACTTGCGGAATGTGCAGCTTTGTAATGATTCACACATCGGACACCGTGAAGCACTTTTTTAAAGCCTACCAACAAAACATTTTTATAGGTAGTTGCGGAACAAAATAGGCGACATTTGTGAACGTTGAGTAATGATAACAATCCGGTTTTTGTCTGATCAGAATAATCTTTACCTTAGCTTTAAAACTTTCTAAAAGCTGAGTATTCAATATTCAGTCTCATTGCTCTACGACACTTACCATAGCCGCGCCGCTTTCCATTTTTACCACCAATACCATCCTCATTCAACTGTCAATCAATCACTGCGCCGCTTTCCATTCTGACCACTAATACCATCCTCATTCAAATGTCAACCAATCACCGGGCCGCTTTCCATTCTGACCACCAATACCATCCTCATTCAACTGTCAACCAATCATCGAGCCGCTTTCCATTCTGACCACCAATACCATCCTCATTCAAATGTCAACCAATCGCCGCGCCGCTTTCCATTCTGACCACCAATACCATCCTCATTAAAATGTCAACCAATCACCCCTAACAATATAATCCTATTGCATCATATATGACTTTGCTACGGAATCATATAGGATCTTAATAGAACCTATAGGATGTTTCTATTGTATCCTACAGGATGTTCTAAATGCTTTTCGATTTGATAATTATCCTATAGAATTTCCAAAAACTTTATAGGATCTTATAAGATTTGTCTGTAAGGAACCTAACAGCTTTTTCGAAGATGCAAATGAGTGCTACTACCTGTACGATTCATTCAGGTAACGTGTCTCTACCGAGAGGAAACCTAGTAAAACTGGATACGGCATTCACCCATATCCAGGTTGTCGGCAGATATGAATATATTTTTTTTGTAAAGGTCAGTGAACTTTTTTAAAAATTGTGACGAGGAGAAACTAGGCAACACTGATCTACCAAGACACAATTTGTGTAGGTATGTTTGATTGAGGTTTAACGTCGTATTCAATGGTATTTCACTTATATGACGACGGATTGTCCACTAAACACTGTTCCTTGTTTAATGGCGGCGGAAAACCGGGAGGAAACCTAGTAAAACCCACCCCCACGATTGCCGGAGCCAGGTCGTGTGTCTCGCTCATATACATGGTGGTCGACAGACGGACTCGATCCCGTGAACCGTACATCGAAGCAGGATTAGTAAGCACACACGCTAACCACTAAGCCAAGCCGCGGGCCTTCTCTTTTGAAGCACAAAAGAAAAATGAAATACATATTACAGCAGACCGTTCCATAAGTAGGTAAGTTTTATTGAATTACACCAACGACTATGATACACAAATTTGTACAAAAGCGTACAAATTGGGAAATATTGAATTAAACATTTTTAAAAACATGACCAGACTTGCACAAGGCTGTCGGATAATGTATTCATAGCAACCACCAGCCAGTTTTTTGGAGATTACTATTAGAGCATGACCTGTATTCATTTCAGTTAAGTTCTTTCGCGACATGTCAATAATAACTCTGGGTGTGCCCAGCATGCTAAACAGATACGGAAAGAGTTAAAACCCGAAACACATTATGTGTATGTAAATACTTAAACTAACATCCACAGCTTTCTCATTCAGTTAGTAGGAAGACTGTACTTCTTAAAGAACAGGTATAAAGCAACCAATCTCAATGAATATATTTAACTAAAGCAGTCCTTGGAAAATTAAGGAGCAGCTTCCGTGTATTTCATCACAGTACTTCTGTTATTATTAGATCAAAAACATCACATCGAGACAAAGATGGTGTGAGATACCATGTTCCGTGTGGGCCGTGTGTCACACTGACCCCAGACGATGATGCAACCAAATCGGCCTATATGACATGAAGTGACGGAGATACCATCTTCATCGGGACAATATAATAGCCTGTACAAATGCATTATTAAATAATTTCCCAAGACATGGATCAGAAAAAACACAGCCGTACAGAAATTCGGATAAAACGCTCGTCTTTACAAAATAAAATTTTAACTCGGTATTGGAAACGTGACATCGGAGATACCGTGTTATTTGTGGGTGGTGTATCACGTTGTCCTCGAGGTTGAAAAATCCATATTCGTTGTCTCGAATCGATATATTTATGTGTGTATGTTTGTTTATATATACAATAAATATATGTTATCACCACACTGTGCTGTTCTGATGGCCAGTACGGCTAGCCTGCTAAAATCAACCAGTTCGTACAATTTAAATGAGTGACTACTCCTATTATATTTATTTCATACTGCTAGAGGACATTTTTCAGTCAATTAAGATCTATTTGGAACATTTTTACCACGTCATTTGCAATGCACGAATATCCGATAATTGAATTTTATTACAAAATGTCATTCATACTGGACGGATACAGAATTCAAAATCCCACTCTGTATCCTGAAAGTGACACGCATAGGTATATCATAAAAAATATATATATGTAGTGTAGCAGCGGAGACAACATGTTCAACGTGGGTCGTCAATTGCACTCCAAGTAAACAAAACAACAAAAACCAAACTAACCCACTCTGAGAGAGAAAGTAGTTCCAAACATTCACACTAGACGGATACAGAATTCAAACTAGGTTGATACAGAAACGGAAAATCCCACTCTGTATCCTGAAAGTGACACGCATAGGTATATCATAAAAAATATATATGTAGTGTAGTAGCGGAGACAACATGTTCAACGTGGGTCGTCAACTGCACTCCAAGTAAACAAAACAACAAAAACCAAACTACCCAAACAAATAAATCAGTTTGATGCATTCATACACAGATCGTACAGGTTGACTTACAATTGTGTAATTTTGTGTTTTAATTTCAAATAGCTAATACTATTATTATTATTTATAAGTATTAGCACATTTATGTATCGATTAATTCTCTAGCATTCCCATACCAAGATATACTGCAAGCAAATCTACAGATACTCAAGATAGACATAAAATACTCACGAAGGAAATAATAGAATAATAGACAGCTATACAAGGTTAGAAACAGCATCATACAGAGAAGATCATGCTAGATATATATATGTGATTCCTTAAACTGTGTAAAAACACCATAATGCCACTAGTCTGAAGATGCGTAGAGAACAAAAACAAATGTAAATAGACTAAATTTCTTAAATTTGTATTAACATATTATATATTCTGTTACATATATTTTATTATTGTATTATAAGTGTTAGAAATGTATTGTTATAAAAAATATTTATTGATAAATCCATAAAAACCACAATTTCAAATACAAAATGTTAGTACCTGTACAAAACTGTCTACCACACATGTAGACTTTACAATGCAATGTTATGGTGCAATTTTACACACAGACAGACACACACACACAGATAAATTTGTATTATGTATCATAAGCAATGAAAATAATGTTTTTAATTTTATTACTTTTTTTTTAAAACGAAAAAACAAAAAGTGTTACAATCCAGGAGATGTGGACAGATCATCCATTCGAAGACCTGTGCAAAAAGAAATTGGAAAATGCTGCGCTAAAATTATTTAGGTTATCAAAACATGCTCGTGCTGCTTACATATACAGCTGAAGGTGGGCAACGAGAAAACTCCTTGGAGTACATGCACCATATACCGACAGCTCAAACCGCATGTAAAAAGAATGTAGCAAAAGGTTATGAAATTGTAGCATTTTTGTCAAAAGCGTTTTATAATGTCTTCCCAATGTCAATCAAGTATCGTTGTTAGTATTTTCAAAGCGTACATGTAATTCAAAATAAACATTTACAACAGGTGTGACATCAATTCAATGTGAGCAAGTTGACGAAGGGACCATATTATAAACACACAATCTATTCATCCACTCTTAAACATTTCGTGTTAAAGGGAAAGTACAGTTGGCACACTAGAACAGCAACACTAAACATACTTACTTAGCTGATATACCGTTGACTAAACTGCATTTATAACACGCAAAACCTGCTTTTATAATGAATATAAGCTTGAACGTTTAAACAAATCTAGATTCATTATAGCAACAGCACAAGAAAACCACCCGTTTAACCGCATAGGAAACACATTCATTTGTTAAATTCTACAGAAATACGTAGAGGTTCTGATTAATTCTATTTGCAGGTCGTTTCAATATTGAGGAGGGGCCGTTTGGTCTGAATGGGGAAATTTGGGAGGATAAACGGGTGTGTGATGCATTTGTACAGGCTTTTATATGCCCCGAAGAACATGGTATCTCTAAACGTCATATAGATTGATTTGTTTGCGTCATCCTCTGTGTCATTATGTTGGTTTGTTTGATTGGGGGTTTAACGTTGTACTCAAGGGTATTTCACTTATATGACGACGGATTGTCCACTTCACATTGTGCCTTGCTTTACTACGGTGAAAACCCGGGAGGAAAACTCGATTTCCTTTACAAGAAAACTCGCAAAAGACACTCCTGTGATTTCCGGAGCCACATCGTGTGACTCACTCGTTGGTCTACAGGCGGACTCGATCCCGTGAACGGTACATCGAAGCAGGATTGGTAAGCGCATGTGAATATTTTGTCTTTCTGATGCCATCGTCAGCAGAAAGCACAGAGATAATTCATTCGCCGGATGGGCCTCATTTTTTCTTATATTCTCTATAAAATCTTTAGCCAAATTTCAGCCTTTCACTTAATCATGTAAAAAGTTTAATATGAAATAATATAAGATTTCATTTAGGATCATACAAAGTAAAGCAAAATCTTGAACATGTATTTAAAATGATGTAAATACTTAAGCAGCTTTATGAATACGGACACTGGGCTGTCACGCCTTCCCACAAGTAAAATAATCTTAGTACGAATTTAAAGCTGAAACAGAAACACACACAATATATTGATTACAACCTCAAACCAACCATATGATATACTGTGCGATTTCTTTACAAGAATAAATGAAGGATCCAGTGGAAAAAATATTTAAGCGCTAATTTTCAAAAACTATGGTGACACCATGATATTTAAAAGTAATACTTCCTTGTTCCAGATTCCTAAATATTACTCAAAGAAAACGTTCCTTAATACATGATTTCCTATGTCAAGTCAGGTAGTTATGCAAAATGCAACTATTTTAACCTTTCAGACGTTTTACAAGTCATATTAGCAAAGCATCGATATTAATCTTAGGTACTTCTTCCACTGGGCCCTTCAAATACGAATGCCTCTGGCAATTAACGGTTGTCATTTAGTAGAAATAGTAGATTAATTGATTGATTGATTGTTGTTTTCCGCCACATCCAGCGGTATGACGCAAACGATGTGGCGAAAACACCAGAATAAATTTTTTTATACGAAAACACCGCTATCGTTCTACAACATTGTCAGACAGGTCTTCAAGATGTTTGAAGACTAGGTGTAAACCAAATAAGACCTCCTTTGTCGGGGAAGAAAGAGAAAATGTCTATCATTATGTACACATTTTAAAGTGTGATTTAGATGGAAACTTCACTGTGTTAAGACTATATTCGGTGATTGGCTAAGAAACGATGATAACAGCCAAACGTTAACATAGCGAAGTTTGAATGTGTGTTTGTGAAAGGCAAACCTAGGACGTTTCTTAAACTTCAACCAGTCAACGTAACGTCCTTGTTCAGAATACACGTTATGTACTTATCAGTTGTGACTGGCCAGTCACACGTTCACGATGGAGAGGGGAATACATGTTATCTGTTTAGTCTTAATCCTGAGATTAGGATTACTGTTACCTGTGATTTCAGGTGAGAATTGTCCAGTTAATCCGGACTGCACCTGCTGGGGACCGTACGTGTACTGTTATCCGAAATGTGGACCAAGTGTTCCAAAGTTTTCGACCTCGAGTAAAAACTTTACTGCAGTTTGGATATTCGGTAGCAGAGATATCAATCGTATCATACCAGGTAGCTTTCAAAGTTTATCGACGACAAAGTTATTTATACAAGACACCGGCATAACTGATATCAGCTGTGATGCTTTCAAAGGAATAGGTAGTGGACCTAAATCGCTGCATCTGAGGTATAATTACTTAGAATCTGTACCCAGTTGTAGTTTACAGCATGTGCAAGGAATCACTGAGCTACGGTTAACAAAGAATCATATCTCTAATTTAACAAGTGATTCGTTTATTAACGTATCGGATCTGCTGACATTATATCTCGACCAGAATGAAATAGAAAATATTGAAATGGGTTCTTTTAACAAGTTGAGTAAGGTTACATATTTGAATCTTTCAATTAATAAGATAATTAACCTTACCGCATCTGTATTTGACGGTCTGAGGTCCCTTGCAAACTTAACAATCAGCAGAAATAGGATTACGTTGATACACCCAAAATCTTTCGACGGGCTGGAATCATTAACCTCTTTGGATCTCAGTGAAAATGAACTCCGTGCCTTGGACGAAACTACGTTTGAGCGGTTGATAAACATAGAAGGGCTCAGTTTAGCGTTCAATAGGATTTCATCACTTCCAGAGAAGATATTTGCCAAGTCAGTGACACTATTTTGTCTGTACCTGCAAAGTAATTATTTGGTGTCCCTACCTGATAAAATCTTTCAAACAACACCTTTGTTGAGAACTCTGCACATACAAGTAAACGATTTTCCAGCAATAAGTGAGAGAGTGTTCAGTTATACTCCAAACCTCCACATCTTAGATATATCAGGAAACCGTTTGACAAATGTTACAAGTGACGTTTTCAAGGATTGTAGCCAATTAAGAGAACTTTTAATGAGGTACAATCAAATTGAAAATTTGAAACCAGGATGTTTTCGGAATTTATCTAGCCTTTCTGTGCTTGATTTAAACAACAACTATATCAAAGAGATACAAAAAAGTGTGTTTGAGAACTTAACAAGTCTAAATTCGTTGAGCCTCGCTTCTAACAGAATATCATTTATAGAGAACGGTTCTTTCAGAAGTCAACAAGAATCACTAACAGGGCTAAATCTAGGGTCAAATAAACTTACTTACGAATCATGGGTCATGTTAACGCCAATTTTAACCACACTGGATAATCTTATTAACCTTGACCTTTCCCAGAACCCTATCGGTGACCTTCCTACACAAGTCATTGAATCGCTCCGAAAAATTACAAACTTAAACCTCAGAAACTGCAATTTAACGTATTTTCCGTTTAATACGACAAGATACAACAGACTTGATATATCACTAAATAATTTGAAAAAAAATCTTAATATTTTGTTGCTCAACTTCAATTCCTCGTTAAGTGTATCAGGTAACAATCTCCAACCAGTTTCTTGTATGAACTTCTCTACTGGTTCTTCCAGTTTGTCTTATCCTGACTCGCCTTCAGTTGATGCTCAACAAAACGAAATTGAGAATGTAGACATTATTTGGCATCCAACAATAATAAACATTAACAGTATTCAGCTTTCAAAAAATTTAATTTCCACTTCACTCGGCTTGAAGACGGCCGAATTTGACTTGATTGAGATAGGAATTGAATCACTAGATCTTTCGTACAATAAATTTAATAATGTAACAAGCCATCCAATCAGATTTCATTCTTCTTTACCCATAGAGTCTGACATATATAGTAATATAAGCATTGGGCGGTTGAATATGTCCCATAACAACATCAGCTTCGTTTCTCCCGAAGCTTTACTGGGTCGGATTGGTTATTTAGATCTGAGTCACAACAGAATACAAGTTCTCGCGAGACTTCTTCCGGCTAATGCATCGCATTCAGATTTTATAACATACTACATTGATCTATCTCATAACTTTATACACCGAATAACATCTGACGTGTTTTATGGCTATGAAAAGATCATAAAAAACATTAATTTGGCAGTGAATTTTTTGATTGAAATCCAAAGTCTCCGGAATGTTTTAGAGGAGGAGAGTTTTGAGACACTGGCCCTTTTTGACAACCCTCTAAACTGTGATTGTGAATCGTTCTGGTTGAGACAGGATACTGTGTCGTCTAAACTGGATTCAGTCAGATGTGATACACCGGATAATGCTAAGAGTTATATGAGCTTCTGTTACCCATTAGAGAACTGTTCTCCGAACCAAAGCCTTAATATGTCTGCCTCCGTCGTGGAGTTGTGTAAAAACGATACACTCATAATAATTGATAATCTACGATTAGTTACATTAGGTACAGTTGGTAACAGTTTTATAGTGAACGTAACTTGGGTTTCACGTGGTCGAGGACAAATAACAGGATATAAATTGGAGATAACGCCCTCCGAGAACTCAGCAAACTGCATGGCCTCATTGGTACATCCAGCTGCCCTAGATTACATAATCTATGGTCTGGAATTCAAAATGGCTTACAATGTTTGCATATCGGCTGAGAAGGAACAAGTAACAGTGGGTGAAGTCCTGTGTACGAGTTTACAAGTTGAGGCCACTGAGGATAGCAGTAATATCAGTAAATGGATTCTGATCGGTATTTCAACGGCTCTGGGGATATCTGTGATGTGTAATTTACTACTTTTATTGGGTTATATTATCCGCCATCAAAAACTCAGATGTTGCTATCAAAAAGAATCTACTAGTAATCCACCTACTTCCAGCCAAATTAAAAGAACACAGACTCAAGACAATCTGGGTGACACTAATTTATATCTCCCTGATACACCAATCAATCGGTCAGATTCCTGTAACACCCAGAACAGTGATTCAAATTTAACTGATCAGGCAAATAACCCACATCGGAGCGACATGTACCTAAATCCCATCAACGGATTGTATGAACATCCCATGAATCGGCCTGATGAAGTCGATAACTCGAACATATATGAGACAGTACGCGAGGCTGCTCGCGAAACTGAACAAGTGTTATAGAAGTGGGTAATTGTGTGAGTATGTTAATCAGAATGCGTGTTCCTTGTGACGTATCATATCTATGGTTGAATGAAAATGTATTTGATAAAAATCCATCCACCTTTAGTGATATTGTTAGTTAATGTTGGTAGATGCACCGAGACTCCTTTTATAGCACAATGGCCTGTACAGATACCCATCGATGTGTTTGTTTAACCTCCTACACAAGGGTAATTTTGCTACTATGGCGACCTGACATCCACTTCTGAATCTGCACTACTTAAATACTGTGACAATTCTTGAGGAATAGTTACTCTCCCTCATTAGCTGTGAGCCATTGGAGGGCGCAGCAAAACGACGGGAGTCAGTATTCCAAAGAGAGACGGACAGCTCCATTAATCATGTGTAGCACAGGTTCGATTCCGCACGATGGCGCAAGTGTGGGGAATCGTCATGGCAATGTGGGGTTGGTTTACCATCGTTTTTTTACTGATGTCCACCGAGATAGACCAACGGTAGGCTGTCTTGGCTTGACGTTTATTTTATTCGATCAAATGTTATCAAGGTTATTCAATTCAATTAACGGCTACGTTTTACCGGTTATTGTTGCAACCAGTCCCACTGAAAGAGAGGGGAGGGCAGCCGGAGCGGCTTCCCGGGGCCCAAGAGTTTGGTGGATGTAGACTTCTTCACACTGAAGGAACCCCAGATTTCAGGAAGGGGCCCGCCAATAAAGACATTCATAGGGCCCTTGATGATGCATTTCCTTTTGCCCTTGTCCTACAAATTATCTTAGTGGCCATGCTTGTCAACGAAAGTACAGCGCTTATCATTTCGGACGTTAAACAATCGACAATATTGTTTTTATGTTTAGCACTATCATAAACATAGTCCGTGTTGTGTTTAAATTTAACAGTTTTCTTCTGTTATTGGTTTAGAACATTATATACTCCTAAACTATATGTACATATTCTAAAGCCGCATGAAATTTGCTCGGTTTATGTAAGTAAATGGAAAAACAGGCTTATACGCGCTATCAATACAACGCTTTACAGTTTGTACTATACGGTGTTGTTTGCGTTCCAAACGGTAGTTCCCTGGCTCTGAGCTTGGCCCAAATTACCATATATTGTAAACAGTTTGCCATATATGGTGTTGTTTGCGTTCCGAACAGAAGTAGGCGATGCTTTTTCTCGGAACTGTAAATCCGTGTTTCTCTGGCCGAGAGGACAGATTTGTAACCAACCAAACCCGTCCAACAAGCATTGAGGTACATACATAGGGCACGATCCAGTTACTGTCACTGTACTTGATTATAGTTATATCCCATGTTTATTTTCAATTCTATTATTTCCGATCTTATTTTAGCATAGTCAGAAAATGCTGCTATACAGCAGTTACTGATAATGTGGTTGTTACCTAATTCGAATAAATTATCTAAACCAACTCATTCTGCTGGAGAAAAACTGAAAGCAGCAAAACAGTAGACATTAGGGAGCCGTCTAAATAGTTAGAAAACGATTTATTGATTGGTGTTTTGAGCTGTGTATAAGGGTATTTCATTTATATGAAGGCGGTGTATTCCAACGATAATTGACACTAGCACAACCAAGATGTGAAGCGTATCCATAATGTTGGAAAGTTAATTTTCCTCCAGTGCTAAGTCAAAACAGCACTGCTACTCTTCAAACAAAGTACCATTAGTCAGGGGCGTTAGAAAACGAATGTGCATATATTCTGAGACCACGCTGATTGGTCCATAAATATGTAAAGTAAAGTATCAAATATGTTCTAGTTAAATGCAATGACCACTTCATGTAATGAAAGACTCTATGTAGCAAAGCCAGTCGGAAAAGGAACAGTGAATGCAGACAACACCATACCAATCCCAAACTGACCGAAGTTTGATGGATTTTGTTAAAACCGAACGTAAGAGACTTGTAAGACACCAATATATGTAGACAGATCAGCCTTACGAAGACTTGTACAAACTTTTTTAATACGAAACTTTCACAATCAAGACCTGAAGATGACAATTTTGATAAAACCTTAACATACTGCTCAACAGTTCACACATAAATGTGTAGGTGGACAGAGAGAAAACTTGTTTGTAGACCTATATACGTGAAGTTCTCAATTTCTGTAAACGAATACATCAACATTTTTTGTGAACATCATTTTATTGTTAGCTTGAAAACGGTGCTGGAATCTGCTCCGAAACGTTGCTCGTCAATAGACACAGAAGTTGTATATCCATAAATACCTTGTTATGTTATCCGTTTATGGTGTTTTGCAAGCCTCAATCAAGTTTCTAGAATCACTTGATTTTCAGCTCACGTTCTACGTGTCAGACAAAGCAAACATTTTCATAGGGTTTGAACCATTTCACCTTCGCGTAGATAATGAAATGATCATATTACAAACTCTACAATGTGCCAACCCTAGCTATTTACCCAGAATGCTTTCATCGTGTTCAAGGGTAGGCCCACAGTGTGTGCAGACAGTGAAACTAAACTTATGTACTTAACATATATAGCGTTAACTAATCTAGACAAACGCACGCCAGCCTGAACAGCGTTTTCTTTTGTTGGATTGGGGTTTACAGTCATACCTAAGGGTATTTCACCTATATGACAACATATTGTCCACTTCATACAGTTCCTTGCCTAATATAGAAACCCGGGAGGAAACCTCGTAAAAAGCACCCTCATGTATGTGATCACTCACATACATGATGGTCGACATACTGGCCCGATCCGGTGAACGCTACATCGAAGTAGGATTAGTAAGCGCACACGCGTACCACTAAGCTCTATACAGCATAGGGAATATTAGGCTGTGCATTTTTTTAGACATATAGATCTATAATACCTACATCCCAAAACAATATTTTCAAATTAAACATTCCAACATAAAAACACTAATAAAGTATATTAACAACTGCGAAGAAAGATAATGAATTCATTTTGACGCAATGTTACTATACTTTACTATGTTAACTTAATCTAACTTTGAGTCTTTTAGAAAATTAATATCAACAGTATTTTCGTTATTTTGCGATGACATGTTCTTGGATAACTTGAACAGATTATTGTTCAGAAAATGTTGCGGGTTGAAACCCGTATGGGAATTGAACCCACAACCGGAGATGTTCAATTTCTGGAATAGGCCATTTCGTTTCAGTCTAAAAACATTGGGACGGTTAAATCGGTAACTTATAGGCTCGTTCAAGCAAAATGTGATACGGTACATTAAAGAGTTTAAGTCCATACTATTTGACAATTAGAATCAGAAATAATCACTTGAGAATATGACTCAACAATACACTGTCACTTTAAATCCGACATGTCTGCGTTAAAGCAAATACCATTGTTAAAAGAAACGATGCTAGGTCAATCTAATGTTGATCCACTTCCTTAAATACCCACCTTGGTCTAGTAACATTACCCACGGCTGTGTTTATTTCTTTGTATCGTGACAGCAATACTGAAAATCCGTTTTTGGGAAAAATATATAAACACATGATGAGAAATAAAAATAAAAAGGCAAGGATACACTAAATGTACACAGTAGGGGTTTAGATAATCTACTTCCCATATCATTAGTGGTAGCTTCCCGTATACACCGGTGTTCTCTGCCCGTAAGATACAATATGAATTTAATTTGTTTGGAATCATTTTTTTCTATTACACAATGTCTATGCACTGTGTTTTGTAGTGGGCTTGATATACTGACTCGAACAATAATAACATCAATCAAACAAATATATGGAAAATGAAACGAGTTGAGAGCAGTCATCTGATATGACCTTAAGACAAAAACTTGTGTGATCTAAGATAGTGATAGAATGTCTGATGTATCCAATTAATGACAAGTATACCGTTACAAGTATGAATGATCTTAGTGTATTTTAGAGTATGTACAGTATTTTCGTTATTTTAGGATAACACTTTCTTAGTTTAAACAGATTCCGGGAATCCAGCCCATGAGCCTCAGAGTTAGGTTCTGACTCACGAGCAGTAAGTGCTGGCCGCCTAGACCACGCAGTCGGAAAAAGTAGTTCGGGTGGTTGAGGGGTCTAGGTGGTCAGCAGTTTCTCCTAGCGAGTCGGTGCCTAACTCTGAGGGCCGTGGGTTCGATTCCCGGACGTGTTTTAACCTGCAGAATTTTCTGAATTAGAAACTGTTCAACTACGAAAATGCGTGTTATTCCAAAATTACGAAAATACTGTTAAAGTATGGTTGTATGATTTGGATGAAATTTGCTTTATAGTGGCAGATACATAACCGGATGCTCTTTCACAGAATGTACGATAAAGTTACACCTATACTTTAACATGACGACATTTTATCGTACGGTCGTTTTTTTTTTCTTACCACATTTTGTGAAGACGAGCCCCATGTACTGTTTGGCAGAGATTTTGAACACAGACTGAAATATGTCAATTGTGTAAGTATAGCTCCCTTACACATACAAGGACGAAATACAAATATGTAAATGGTATGTTACAACAGGATATTGGCGAGGCTGGGTTACTCAATACGGAAGTATCGAGATGTACGTCATATATTGTCAAGTTATTCTCTCGTGGGGGGGCGGGGGCGGAGAGGGTAGCTGATAATTATAACTATATTTCGGATACAACTCATACACTGTCAGGAAATCAGGGATCAATGGGATTGATTCTGGTTGATATAGTAAATATAAGAACATGTTATGGAACCAATCTCATTGATTCCTTTCACTTTGTCATCGACTTTATTATATGCTCTCTGGAAAACTTAATAAATAATTTAAATTCTAATAAATTATGTTTAAAACAAATTTTATTTTTTTGTTACCTGAATTTCAATCAGTATAAGGCATGAACGTTTAGCTGGTTAAGATGTTTGTTTAAGAATCGTGTTGACTTTAAGCCAATTTGGTTCAACAAGTACAGGAGTTGTGAAAAAGGAGAGTTAGTTTTCAGGATATCGTAACTCAAAGTTAGTTAATATTTCCACACATTTATGCTGTATAACTTATGTCATAGAGTCGGCGGTATAGAAAGGTTTTTTATTTGCAGAAAAAAGGTTTCCTTAAACAAAAATGTTTTTTCGCTGACAACTACTGAACATGAGATTAATAGCTGTGTTGCTCAACTTTGGCAGATTTTCAACCACTGCTCACAAATAAGTCTATTTTTAAAGATTCGCCAAAATCGAGATATCATATTTAAACCACTTGATGAAGGGTCAAGGTTTATGTCGTTATGACTTGGAAGAAATACACAGATAAGCAGTAGGTGAGCTGGGTCGTCCTGTCCCTTACGACAAATAGCAATAATTCTATTTGACCGGGAAACAGGAAGAATTTCAACGAATTAATCCAGTTTTGTTAAGGGTTTAAAAAAACTCTTATTACTAAGCCGAAATCGACCCATGCATCCAGTAAGATCTTAACTATATTTCGACGTAGATAGCAAAATGCGAAAGAAATTTTGTGAAAAGCAAACAAAGGACAACCCTTCAGTTGCAACCAATGAACGTCAATTCCGGGTTAAATATACAATTTTGAAGACTGATCAGTTGGGACATGTGAGCCATACGTTCAAGATGGAGATGTGCGTTCGTGTTATCCGTTTGGCGTTAATCCTGGCATTGGGATTATTGTTACCTGTGACGTCAGATGAGAATTGTCCAGTTAATCCGGACTGTTCTTGTTCGGGATCTGATGTATACTGTTGTCCGAAATGTGGACCAAGTGTTCCCAAGTTTGCAGCCTCGAGTAAACAATTTACTGAAGTCCGGATAAATGGTAGCAGGGATATAAACCAGATCTTACCAGGTACTGTTAATGGTTTGAACACAACAGAGATGTATATTCAAAACACGGGGATAACTGACATCGACTGTGATTCTTTCAAAGGAATAGACAGTGGGCTTGAAACACTCTCTTTGCCATATAATTATCTAGAATCTGTCCCCAGTTGTAGTTTACAGCATGTGCAAGGAATCACTGAGCTCCGGTTCACAGGGAATTATATCTCAAAGTTAACACGCGATGCCTCCATCAATGCGCCGGATTTGCAGAGATTATTTTTCAACAGGAATGAAATAGAAACCATTGAGAGAGGCTATTTTATCACCCTGAACAAGCTAACATATTTGAATCTGGACCGAAATAAAATAAGTTACCTTGGCGAATCTGTATTTGAAGGTATGAGTTCCCTCCAAGTTTTATTAATAAGCAGAGGTAAAATAAAGTCAATACACCCAAAATCGTTTGACGGACTCGAATCGTTAACTTATTTATGGCTGAATGACAATGAAATTGGTTCGTTGGACGTAACAACCTTTGGATATTTAATTAACTTATATGAACTCAATCTAGGTATCAATCTGATCTCATCTCTACCTGAGAAGATATTTGCCAAGTTAGAGAAACTCACGTTTATATACCTGAGCGACAATCGTTTGGTGTCCCTTCATGATAACATCTTTCAAAAAACGCCCTTGTTGAGAATTCTATATTTGCAGCAAAATAATCTATCTGCGATAGGTCGCAGATTGTTCAACTTTGCGCCAAACCTTAAAACCTTAGATATATCTCGAAACCGAATTATTAACCTTGACTCAGAAATATTTAAAGGTCTTAAACTAGAGAACGTGAATATTGATAGCAACCTTCTGACGACTGTACAAGGTGGCATTTTCTACGAGTGCAACCAGTTAAAAACACTCTCGATGAAGAACAATAAAATAAGAGATTTACACCCTGGATCTTTTCGGAATTTATCCAGTCTGTCTGTGCTTGATTTAAGTGGAAATTATATCAAAGAGATACAAGCAGGTGTCTTTGATAACTTAACAAGTCTAAGTTCTTTGAACTTCGCTGATAACAGAATATCCTTTATAGAGATCGGTTCTTTGGAAAGTCAACAAAAAACACTTGAGACGCTAAATCTCCGATCAAATAAACTTACTGACAAAACATGGGTCTCGTTAATACCGATTTTATCAAAACTGGATAATCTAATTGAAATTGACCTATCATATAACCCTATTGGGGACCTTTCTTCACTTGTTACTGACCCATTCAAGGGTATATATGCCTTAAACCTCAGAAACTGCAACTTAACACACTTTCCGTTTAATACGACAAGCTACGGTATACTTGACATATCAGTAAATAACTTGAAAAACCACCACGATGTCTTTTCGCTTATCATCAGTTCCTCATTAGATGTATCACGTAACAGCCTACAGTCAGTTTCTTTCAAGATTTTGTTTACTGCTAATAACTGCTCCTGTGATGCCCAACGAAACAAAATTAAGAATATAGATATCATTTTGACTTCACCTATTCGTAATATTAACAGCATTCAGCTTTCAAGAAATTTAATTTCAACTTCACTCGGATTACAAACAACCGAATATGACTGGATTGAGATAGGAATTGAATCACTAGATCTTTCTTACAATAAATTTAATAATGTAACAAGCCATCCGGTCAGATTTCATTCTTCTTTTCCTATAGAGTCTGACATATATAGTTATATAAGCATTGGGCGATTGAATCTGTCCCATAACAACATCAGCTTCGTTTCTCCCGAAGCTTTACTGGGTCGGATTGGTTATTTAGATCTGAGTCACAACAGAATACAAGTTCTCGCGAGACTTCTTCCGGCTAATGCATCGCATTCAGATTTTATAACATACTACATTGATCTATCTCATAACTTTATACACCGAATAACATCTGACGTGTTTTATGGCTATGAAAAGATCATAAAAAACATTAATTTGGCAGTGAATTTTTTGATTGAAATCCAAAGTCTCCGGAATGTTTTAGAGGAGGAGAGTTTTGAGACACTGGCCCTTTTTGACAACCCTCTAAACTGTGATTGTGAATCGTTCTGGTTGAGACAGGATACTGTGTCGTCTAAACTGGATTCAGTCAGATGTGATACACCGGATAATGCTAAGAGTTATATGAGCTTCTGTTACCCATTAGAGAACTGTTCTCCGAACCAAAGCCTTAATATGTCTGCCTCCGTCGTGGAGTTGTGTAAAAACGATACACTCATAATAATTGATAATCTACGATTAGTTACATTAGGTACAGTTGGTAACAGTTTTATAGTGAACGTAACTTGGGTTTCACGTGGTCGAGGACAAATAACAGGATATAAATTGGAGATAACGCCCTCCGAGAACTCAGCAAACTGCATGGCCTCATTGGTACATCCAGCTGCCCTAGATTACATAATCTATGGTCTGGAATTCAAAATGGCTTACAATGTTTGCATATCGGCTGAGAAGGAACAAGTAACAGTGGGTGAAGTCCTGTGTACGAGTTTACAAGTTGAGGCCACTGAGGATAGCAGTAATATCAGTAAATGGATTCTGATCGGTATTTCAACGGCTCTGGGGATATCTGTGATGTGTAATTTACTACTTTTATTGGGTTATATTATCCGCCATCAAAAACTCAGATGTTGCTATCAAAAAGAATCTACTAGTAATCCACCTACTTCCAGCCAAATTAAAAGAACACAGACTCAAGACAATCTGGGTGACACTAATTTATATCTCCCTGATACACCAATCAATCGGTCAGATTCCTGTAACACCCAGAACAGTGATTCAAATTTAACTGATCAGGCAAATAACCCACATCGGAGCGACATGTACCTAAATCCCATCAACGGATTGTATGAACATCCCATGAATCGGCCTGATGAAGTCGATAACTCGAACATATATGAGACAGTACGCGAGGCTGCTCGCGAAACTGAACAAGTGTTATAGAAGTGGGTAATTGTGTGAGTATGTTAATCAGAATGCGTGTTCCTTGTGACGTATCATATCTATGGTTGAATGAAAATGTATTTGATAAAAATCCATCCACCTTTAGTGATATTGTTAGTTAATGTTGGTAGATGCACCGAGACTCCTTTTATAGCACAATGGCCTGTACAGATACCCATCGATGTGTTTGTTTAACCTCCTACACAAGGGTAATTTTGCTACTATGGCGACCTGACATCCACTTCTGAATCTGCACTACTTAAATACTGTGACAATTCTTGAGGAATAGTTACTCTCCCTCATTAGCTGTGAGCCATTGGAGGGCGCAGCAAAACGACGGGAGTCAGTATTCCAAAGAGAGACGGACAGCTCCATTAATCATGTGTAGCACAGGTTCGATTCCGCACGATGGCGCAAGTGTGGGGAATCGTCATGGCAATGTGGGGTTGGTTTACCATCGTTTTTTTACTGATGTCCACCGAGATAGACCAACGGTAGGCTGTCTTGGCTTGACGTTTATTTTATTCGATCAAATGTTATCAAGGTTATTCAATTCAATTAACGGCTACGTTTTACCGGTTATTGTTGCAACCAGTCCCACTGAAAGAGAGGGGAGGGCAGCCGGAGCGGCTTCCCGGGGCCCAAGAGTTTGGTGGATGTAGACTTCTTCACACTGAAGGAACCCCAGATTTCAGGAAGGGGCCCGCCAATAAAGACATTCATAGGGCCCTTGATGATGCATTTCCTTTTGCCCTTGTCCTACAAATTATCTTAGTGGCCATGCTTGTCAACGAAAGTACAGCGCTTATCATTTCGGACGTTAAACAATCGACAATATTGTTTTTATGTTTAGCACTATCATAAACATAGTCCGTGTTGTGTTTAAATTTAACAGTTTTCTTCTGTTATTGGTTTAGAACATTATATACTCCTAAACTATATGTACATATTCTAAAGCCGCATGAAATTTGCTCGGTTTATGTAAGTAAATGGAAAAACAGGCTTATACGCGCTATCAATACAACGCTTTACAGTTTGTACTATACGGTGTTGTTTGCGTTCCAAACGGTAGTTCCCTGGCTCTGAGCTTGGCCCAAATTACCATATATTGTAAACAGTTTGCCATATATGGTGTTGTTTGCGTTCCGAACAGAAGTAGGCGATGCTTTTTCTCGGAACTGTAAATCCGTGTTTCTCTGGCCGAGAGGACAGATTTGTAACCAACCAAACCCGTCCAACAAGCATTGAGGTACATACATAGGGCACGATCCAGTTACTGTCACTGTACTTGATTATAGTTATATCCCATGTTTATTTTCAATTCTATTATTTCCGATCTTATTTTAGCATAGTCAGAAAATGCTGCTATACAGCAGTTACTGATAATGTGGTTGTTACCTAATTCGAATAAATTATCTAAACCAACTCATTCTGCTGGAGAAAAACTGAAAGCAGCAAAACAGTAGACATTAGGGAGCCGTCTAAATAGTTAGAAAACGATTTATTGATTGGTGTTTTGAGCTGTGTATAAGGGTATTTCATTTATATGAAGGCGGTGTATTCCAACGATAATTGACACTAGCACAACCAAGATGTGAAGCGTATCCATAATGTTGGAAAGTTAATTTTCCTCCAGTGCTAAGTCAAAACAGCACTGCTACTCTTCAAACAAAGTACCATTAGTCAGGGGCGTTAGAAAACGAATGTGCATATATTCTGAGACCACGCTGATTGGTCCATAAATATGTAAAGTAAAGTATCAAATATGTTCTAGTTAAATGCAATGACCACTTCATGTAATGAAAGACTCTATGTAGCAAAGCCAGTCGGAAAAGGAACAGTGAATGCAGACAACACCATACCAATCCCAAACTGACCGAAGTTTGATGGATTTTGTTAAAACCGAACGTAAGAGACTTGTAAGACACCAATATATGTAGACAGATCAGCCTTACGAAGACTTGTACAAACTTTTTTAATACGAAACTTTCACAATCAAGACCTGAAGATGACAATTTTGATAAAACCTTAACATACTGCTCAACAGTTCACACATAAATGTGTAGGTGGACAGAGAGAAAACTTGTTTGTAGACCTATATACGTGAAGTTCTCAATTTCTGTAAACGAATACATCAACATTTTTTGTGAACATCATTTTATTGTTAGCTTGAAAACGGTGCTGGAATCTGCTCCGAAACGTTGCTCGTCAATAGACACAGAAGTTGTATATCCATAAATACCTTGTTATGTTATCCGTTTATGGTGTTTTGCAAGCCTCAATCAAGTTTCTAGAATCACTTGATTTTCAGCTCACGTTCTACGTGTCAGACAAAGCAAACATTTTCATAGGGTTTGAACCATTTCACCTTCGCGTAGATAATGAAATGATCATATTACAAACTCTACAATGTGCCAACCCTAGCTATTTACCCAGAATGCTTTCATCGTGTTCAAGGGTAGGCCCACAGTGTGTGCAGACAGTGAAACTAAACTTATGTACTTAACATATATAGCGTTAACTAATCTAGACAAACGCACGCCAGCCTGAACAGCGTTTTCTTTTGTTGGATTGGGGTTTACAGTCATACCTAAGGGTATTTCACCTATATGACAACATATTGTCCACTTCATACAGTTCCTTGCCTAATATAGAAACCCGGGAGGAAACCTCGTAAAAAGCACCCTCATGTATGTGATCACTCACATACATGATGGTCGACATACTGGCCCGATCCGGTGAACGCTACATCGAAGTAGGATTAGTAAGCGCACACGCGTACCACTAAGCTCTATACAGCATAGGGAATATTAGGCTGTGCATTTTTTTAGACATATAGATCTATAATACCTACATCCCAAAACAATATTTTCAAATTAAACATTCCAACATAAAAACACTAATAAAGTATATTAACAACTGCGAAGAAAGATAATGAATTCATTTTGACGCAATGTTACTATACTTTACTATGTTAACTTAATCTAACTTTGAGTCTTTTAGAAAATTAATATCAACAGTATTTTCGTTATTTTGCGATGACATGTTCTTGGATAACTTGAACAGATTATTGTTCAGAAAATGTTGCGGGTTGAAACCCGTATGGGAATTGAACCCACAACCGGAGATGTTCAATTTCTGGAATAGGCCATTTCGTTTCAGTCTAAAAACATTGGGACGGTTAAATCGGTAACTTATAGGCTCGTTCAAGCAAAATGTAGTACGGTACATTGCAGAGTTAAAGTCGATACTATTTGACAATTAGAATCAGAAATAATCACTTGAGAATATGACTCAACAACACACTGTCACTTTAAATCCGACATGTCTGCGTTAAAGCAAATACCATTGTTAAAAGAAACGATGCTAGGTCAGTCTAATGTTGATCCACTTCCTTAAATAGTCACCCTGGTCTAGTAACATTTCCCACAGCTGTGTGTATTTCTTTGTATTGTGACACCAATACTGAAAATCCGGTTTTAGGAAAAATATATTTACACAAGAAGAGAAATAAAAATAAAAATGAAAGGATACAGTAAATGTACACAGTAGGGGTTTAGATATTCTTCTTCCTACATGTATATGATTAGTGGTAGCTTCCCGTATACACCGGTGTTCTCCGCCCGTAAGATACAATATGAATCTAAATTTGTTTGGAATCATTTTTTTCTATTACACAATGTATATGCACTGTGTCTTGTAGTGGGCTTGATATACTGACTCAAACAATGATAACATCAATCAAACAAATATATGGCAAAATGAAACAGAAAAAATTAAAGTTGAGAGCAGTCATCTGATATGACCTTAAGACAAAAACCTGTGTGATCTAAGATAGTGATAGAATGCCTGATGTATCCAATTGATGACAAGTATACCGTTACAAGTATGAATGATCTTAGTCTATTTTAGAGTATTTACAGTATTTTCGTTATTTTAGGATAACACTTTCTTAGTTCAAACAGATCCCGGGAATCCAGCCCATGAGCCTCAGAGTAAGGTTCCGACTCGCGAGCAGTAAGTGCTGGCCGCCTAAACCACGCAGTCGGAAAAAGTAGTTCGGGTGGTTGAGTGGTCTATGTGGTCAGCAGTTTCTCCTAGCGAGTCGGTGCCTAACTCTGAGGGCCGTGGGTTCGATTCCCGGAGGTGTTTCAACCCGCAGAATTTTCTGAATTAGAAACTGTTCAACTAAGAAAATACGTGTTATTCCAAAACTAGGAAAATACTGTTAAAGTATGGTTGTATGATTTGGATGAAATTTGCTTTATAGTGGCAGCTACATAACCGGATGCTCTTTCACAGAATATCGTACGATATTTTTAAGCCTATACTTTAACATGACGAAATTTTATCGTACGGTCGTGTTTTTTTTTTTAA
>JAQQZZ010068583.1:0-22521 GCA_030265115.1 Mopalia vespertina | reverse complement strand
GATATTTTTGACACAGGCTGACTCTCGACTTTACTAGAGATAACAATAAATTTTGGCCAGTTTTGTTTCACTTTTTCTTTATATCCATTTCTGTTACTTGGCTTTTTCTTTTCCACTATTTGTAGGGGGTGGTTGAATTGCCATTATAAAGAGTTTTAAGTTTCACCACACAAGTCTCCCACCCGCCACGGAGTACCAACAAGGACGAAACCTCCTCAGCGGTATCCAAAAGAGGTAGGTAACGAGGACTCCATGAGTGGTATACTTAAATAGGAAACTTTAAAAAACTCAAATTTTCCATTTGCTTCCCACTGAATTGACCCATGAGCCAGTGCCTTCTGCAATGATCGTAAGATATGGTGGTTTGAACCTTTTTATATAATTTACTTCATTTCTTTCAATTTGAACTCGTTAATTTCGATGGAATTAATATTGGATCATTGCAGCGCTTGGCGCCACCAACCGATTGTTCAGATTGGGCCAATCTGACCACCCGTCTGGGAGAATATGGAACCAAAGTGACTTGTTAAGGCAAGTGACTATATGACACCGTTTTGCCAGCCAATTTACCCCTTATTCACCAGGATCTCATTCTCCTCCGACACGGGACGCGACCTGCGGCCAACAGGTTGCCCAGATTAGTCACCTCTTACGACAAGCACTGGGAGCTGTGGGTCTATTCTACCACCCATCCGGGCTCAACCCACAGGGTCCCCTTGTATTTGAAATGTTAGAATGAGCCCTGGAGTGTGTTGTGTACGGATGTATAGTTATAAAACTAAGTTGACACAAACTGCACTTAAACATGAAGGGTAATATATTTTCTTCAACACAATACACACCTTACCTTTCTGAGGGAATTTCCCTCTTCTTTGGAACCATTTACCAGCGGGCATGAAACGAGTTAACTTTATCAAAGAATTTAAATTCCATCTGGATAATTGGCACGGCTGCACATGTAGCCTATGCGATGAAGTATTATAATTATCAATTCCTATAATGATTTTAATTCCTTTAATTGTATATTTGATCTTGTATATCTTGTATATATAAGTAAGAAATAAGGTGTGTGAATGTGTGCGTGTGTATTTTACAAGGCCGAATTTTGCTTTAGCATTATATCATCTAGTATTATTCAAAGAATTGTTATATCGACTCTTTAAAAGAAAAATAATAACATCAACAAAAAACAAAAAAAACAAAAACAACATAAAATGTATTTATAAACATATTTATTTTCTGATTTTTACTATTATAATACCAATTCATGTATTTTTATTCTAATATTATTGTATTTGTAAATATTACTTCAATGTTATATTCCGTCGGCATAAGTAGCCTATAGGCTAATGTTTCTTGTAATTATCACCGACATTAAATAAAGATTTTGACTTTGACTTTGACTTTTGACTTTTTTAATTAAGAACAGATATCTTTTAATACATTAAACATGTAAGTCATTCCTGTAAAATATTCACTTCATTTTTCTTTGGGATTTTTTCTTTGGCGAATGTTCAGGCATGTCATTTTGATGTTGGTGATGTCTTCAGTTTTATTGTGAGGTATTTGAAGAGAAATCATCTTTTCACAGCCCCTCTTCCTTCACAATGGCACCACACCACTGTTTGCGCCTTGCCCCTACTAATTTTATACTCCTCTCCGTTTTTTAAATTATAATGTAGCCAGTTTGTCTCTCCATTACATATCCCCCAGTGTGATCAGTTTAATGGCCCAGTGGGCCGAGTATGGAAGGAGTTATTAAAAATGACAAGTAAAACCCAACAGCAGAGTTAATAATTAGCTGTCATTTTGATTGGTTCAAGGTGACAGCTGATTAACGCCTAGCATGCACATATTTAATAATGATAAGAGATCAAACCCAGCTGTGAGAAGGTCAGTCAGCACAGTTTTTATGCCCGTTACTTTGTGCAATGTGAATGTGTTCATCATAAAATGCCAACTTTACTTATATTTTACATACTGATTTGATTTCGGAACAAATTTACTTCTTGAAACATTTCTGCCAGTGGTATTGAGAAACTGATGTATGAATGAAAAAGGGTCACATGGACTGACTCGGTTTTGATAACAAGCTGTATGTTGTCAAGTGACAAAGCTTTAAGTCAATAGTAATACTCCAAATTGAAGTTGGTCAATGTATTTTTTTTTATATATTTTTGATGATGGTAATTTTGTGAATTCTCATTGAAAAAAGCTAGACAAAATTCTTCACCGATTGATCATTAAGCTTATTTCAGTCAGTAACTTCTCTAATTGCATAGGTAAGCCAGATGTTTACAAACTCATGTTATTCCGCCTTAACTGAGTGCACCTGTCGATCAAACTGACACATGATATGTAAATATTTAGAATTTTCTGACAACATCATTGGATTTTTTGCTACTTAAAGTTCAGAATATATTTTTTTCTTACAAATCTGTGCTGCTCTTTAAACTTGCTGAAAATCTGTTTTTTGCTTACCTCCACGTGAAATACAGTGAAAGATTGACACTATCTTTCATAAATCAAAACTAAAGGTTCTTGTTGCATAAAAACTGCATTGGCTGCTGTGATTGTTTTTGCTCTTTTTTTTTTTTACCTACTGTGTCTTGTGTACTCCTCTATTTCTGTTATTAAACAGATTTTTGTCCTTTGTTTTCAAGAAATAAATAATTTCATTTTCATTATTGGCCCAAACCGTATAATATTCGTTTTTTATAAGACAGGCAATTTCAGTCAGAATGCTTTTTTTTTTACTTTTGGTTGTTCATTTTCTGTACAAACTATGAAAAGTTATCTATTTGAGTACACCAGACTCAGACAAGGGCAGTAACTCCGGACAACATATTAATCACACTATAATGAGGAGACAACTCTTGTCAACTTTAAAATTGTGAGCTGTGCTTTCTTTTATCTAGCAGAAAGGCATTCAGATGTGGAAAGCGTTTACAAATAGTGTTGCTGGGACATTATAACCTACATATTTTTTCATAATTGTACAGATTTAAACCATTAACATAAATGTTTATTTTTGTCTTTTTAATTTGGGGTTGTTTCTGTTGCTTTCCAGAGCTCCAAATCTATAATAATCATCTTTTTCTAAATAAAATGTGTTTGATTCCATATTGTTTGATTCCATATTGTTTAAGTGCCATTTATTCTAAATTGTTACTTTAAATATACATACAATTTGTCAAATGAAAGTTCTTGTCAATAATTTAAATGGTGTTTAATTTTTATTAAAGTTCATAATTTTAATTCTAGTGGTTTTTGTTTTCATGTTTTGAATGTCAACATATAATGTTTCCCTTACCCCTTTTTGATTTATAAGCTTGTGGCATGTTTAAAGTTGACTTTTACGGTTGAGATTTTTTATCTTGTGTACAAGTATGTTTTTGTGTTTAAAATGATGTTGGGACTCCTCCAGATAAATCTTGTAAGGTACATGCGATAGAAAACAGCTGAGATTTTGTAATTACGTGATAATGATGTAGATTGTGCTCTCGAACTCCTAAAATTATCATCATAAAAAAGTATGTAAACATCATTACTGGGATAATTCGTGACATCCCAGCCGTCAGTGAAAAATGTTATGCAACATATATCATAAGGTAAAAAAATAACAGCAAAGTTTTAAAGGATTTTAAAAAGCCTATGAGTTTACCATTTATCATTCGTAGAGCTGCGTCCCACCCATCAAAAGAGATAAAGACGAGCAAAGATATGAAGCAGTTGATGAGATTACCATTTATCTGGTATACATGGTAACATGGCATTCGTCAGTGATTATCGTTATGCAGCATATATTATAATACTGATAACTCACATTTCCCCATATCTTGTGTTGATATTAGGTGTACAGAATTAGAAACACTAGATGTGGCTGGGTACACCTCTGATATTTCAATCATTCAGAGAGATTTTTTTTTTATTAGACTGTAAGCACTCTCATTATCAACTTGTATTTGATCCTCACTTAAGTATTATACCACCACATTGAGATTTAGCAGAAAAATATACTTAGAATTAGTAATATAACAAAACAATTTTTTTTTAGATAGAAACTACACCTTCTATGAATTAAAAAAAGGTTTTCCCCTATGTTTTGAATGACTAGGTAAAGTAACTAGTATGTTTACAGTTAGAGGGCTCATATAGCCTAAACAAAATTTTGTTATCCTTTTTTTTCATAAATACAACAGTGGGAAACAGTTGCTAACAGTAATATTAGTCATGCCGAGGTGATAGTCAGTAGTAGACATTTAGCTTATAATACATGTATTTTAGAATTGCATCTGAATTGTTTTTGCCACTGTTTTATATTTAATCTCCTGGTGGTAGTAATAAGGTCGGAGGTCATGGGTGCCTGCTCTCTTGGACTGCCTTTTCCCACCAACCTGTCATATAGTGAAGCTACTTTCCCTGGTTAATGCTGCCCCATCAACATGTGGTTAACAACCAACACACATATCTTATACTCACACACTGCTTTAAGTTCACTAAAAGCTTAGTTTTGTTTTATGTTGTCTAAAAGCTCATTTTTGTCTTAAAATGCTGAAGGGAAAAGAATGATAATGGGATGAAAAATTCTGACTGAGAAGAAAAATGAATTTCATAGGCGAGATAAATCTGTGGGTTAGTGGAGATAATGTAGCCATGGTCCTTTTTGATGTTTAAATTGTCTGTTTAGAAGGCAGTATGGGTTTTAAGAGATAGTTTAAAGATGACCTTAGTTTATATTTAGAAAATACTTGGTTTTACCCGGCACTGAATAATTCCATTGTGAATTTCGAGAGACTGAATTGGTATTTAAGTGCAAACATTTACTTTTTACGAATTTGGAGAAAAAACATTCAACGGTTCCAAATCAGCTTAAAAGCGCTGTTCCATCTGAGAAATGAATTCCCCATAGTAACGACTTCTCTAAAGTGAAGAGAAATGGCTTAGCTGAAACTAAATGGCTGCAACTCTGTACAACCATAAAGTTTTGATCAATGTGTTCTGCTTCGATAAACAATTTGGAGAACTAGCTGAAACTGACTGAAACTGATTTCAAGCCCATTTAGAGCAATGAAACTTATTTTTGATGTCCACAAGCATTAATAAAAACTTACTTCCATCTGACTAAAACATGTCTTAAAAACATTTTTCCGTTAATTGAAATGTTGTTTTTGTTTTTGATATTTAATTTAGCGATAAAAGTCGATTTAAAAATGTGAAAAATGTCATAAGCTTGATGACGTATGGGTATGAGGGAGAAGTCATTGTACAACCCCCATACGACTTCCTCACAACTCTTGGTGGGAAAATCTTAATTGGCGTGATATCTATTAATTGAAACAATTATTTGTTATAATTTAACACAATTAGCTTTATTCATTACCACAAATGACCACAACAGGCCAAAAATTTACCAATGTTCCCTTTTCAAACCCAAGATCAATGAAACTCATTTTCAAACCCAAGATCAATGAAACTCATTTTCAAGCCCATAGATCAATGAAACTCATTTTCAAACCCAAGATCAATGAAACTCTTTTTCAAGCCCATAGATCAATGAAACTCATTTTCAAGCCCAAAGACCAATGAAACTCATTTTCAAGCCCAAAGATCAATGAAACTTATTTTCAAGCCCATAGATGAAGGAAACTCATTTTCAAGCCCAAAGATCAAGGAAACTTATTTTCAAGCCCATAGATCAATGAAACTCATTGTAAGGCCCATTAATCAATGAGACTTGATGAAGCTAATTTTCGAGCCCAGGTAGGCTTATTTTCAGCCTGTTAAAACCGTTATAGATTGACATGAAACGGTCTCAGATCAGTTGCAGCCAGTTTTAGTGTTAATTAACGCCGAACCAATCTTATCTTTTTGGTCAATTTATCAAACCAATTTGAATAATTCGGTAAATATTATTACACAGTTTTATAATGTGACTATTGACTGCCACTTTTCGCTGTCTCAAAACTTATGGTGTGTGGTTTATGGATACAGAAAGCGAACCGGAAAAGAAAAGCTGTAATGTTGCCAAAGATAACAGAAATAGTCTGAGTGATGAGTTAAAATACCTTGTTGTAGTAGAAGGGAGACTTAGTGGCTGAGAGGGTACAACTCACTCTACTGAGGTAAAACTTCTAATTTATATACACATTAAATACAGGTTCATGCACACGTATAACTATATAACACTTTAGTTCAATAGAAACTGAATAGCCTTTTTGGTTTAAATTATATAATAAAACAATGTAATTAATGTCACAGCAATATCATGGTGTAACGCAGTCTGAATGATAAGGCTGTCTCAATCTTGCTGCCAGTCTTCTCTGCATAATATTAATAGCTTCTCCTTTTTTCACTGCAGGGTAAACATTTTCAAACTATTTAAAATGTAGGCCTATCGATCCTCATACAGAAATTCTTATTTTCCTTGTATAACTAATTAGAAAATGTTTGTACAGATACGAGTCAATATCAATATTTTGGTGCAGGTGTTTGGAGATATCTTCCAACTTCAATGTAATGTCCTCTAGAATATCCATTCAGACAAGCCCTCACCTCTGCTTGCGATTAGTAACTGGACTCATGTTCTTCATAGCACACTGGATGGAGGTGTATAATTTATACATGCCTGTGTTTGATAGAAAAACATTGAAAGTGTTCCCATTACTGATAAGGCAGTTCAGCAATATTTCAGTTTTCTTTCAAATTTTTTGGATATATTGCACTGTTCAGACATATGGTATTAAATCAGAAACTCATGAAATATCAGGATCTCCTCTTCTTGGTAATCTCCCACATGAATTTTGTAACATAACATTTCTATTGATTTGCTATATGTAACCATACCGTGTCCTGCGAAAAGGCAACATGATAGAATTATCCTTTTCCCTGACAAATTCACAATCAAGTGTGTAGTTTTTTGTCATACACATGTATGTCAAAGATTAGGTAATTTCACTCATTCACTTGCTGTCATTGGAGGATCTTTCTCTGTTAATAGGTACTTGACTTTCAACTGTCTTTGTTTAGAATAACTACAATCTAGCTACTTTCTTACAGAAGACTTACGCTGACATAATTGTTAAGAATTTGTAAAACATTGCCAACATCTGAGAGAAAGTAGCAGTAAAACAGATAGCTTGTCACTTCTCCAACAAACCCAGGCTGTTTTACAAAAACTCCAGCCTCACCTTTCTGTTGAAGTGCTTTTAGAATGTATCCACAGAGGTTTTAAAAAGTTTTTGTTCATTCATATTCTTAGGAGTAATAGATCTTTTTTGTTGCCAAGTAAGGAGAAACCTTATTTATTGTTTCGATTGTAAAAAAGATCTATTTCACTTTTTGAAAATATATAAATATTGGATTCTAAAAGAATAAAATTCTCTTCTTCAAAATATATAAATATAGCAAGTAAAAGGTCTAAAATCCTTGTTAAAATAAAGGTAAAATAAATTGAGTAGCATATATCCCTATTTTTACCTATCTTAAATTGACACTTTCATCTGTAGTATGTAGAATTATCCAAGTTTGTGAATAATGAAATGACAGGAGTGAGGATTTGGTGATATGATGTCAAGCATTCTTGCTGATAAAAAAAAGCCCACTTAAATTGTAAAAATCATTTAAGAGGTAAAGACATTCTGAAAAATGTTTATGTGGAAGTTTTACCTCACATCATGTGACCATTGTATGGAATGAGTTCAACTAGATGTAGATCAAAGATGTCCGGAGCAGGAGAATTCCATCTTATAACTATGTCAGCTTATAGTGGCTATGAATAAATATAAATATTTCTAAAGACTAACAAACCTTGTGTCAGCAGGATCCCCAGTAATGCTAACAGGCTTTACATCTGGCCTCCGACATGTTGATTTTAAAATAATAACAGGGGCTTCATGTCTGGAACCTTGAATTAGCAAGTGCCCCCAGTAAAGTTGATGACTCTCTCTGGGACTTTCCTTATTGGTTGACCATTGGGCCGGGTGTAACCACATGTCTGGGTGTTTGTTGTTTTGTGATGTTTGAACTGATACATCATAGCTCAAATTCCATGCTGATCACAGAGACTGCAAACACAGAGAAATGAACTAAGATGTTTCTCTGGAGGTCTCCTCTGTAATAATAAACAGTCACTTGAGTTTACCTGTATGGCTTATGATGAAACCAACATCTGGAGGAAATCCCTGGACGACTCAGAATGAGATTTACACCTGGAATAACACCTGTTTGGTGATTGGGATAAAAACACATTACATATGAAAAAAATTGAGATCACTCTTTCTCCATTTGTGATAACATTTCAATGTCCATCTGTCTTCAAACATTTGCAAGAGCCAAACCTTTAATCTGTGGTTAAATTGCTCAGTGCACCAATCTGTTGAACACTGAAGATTTAGATCATTTGTCTTGGAGACAATGTCTCAGATATGGTAACCTAAATTAGGCCATTATTTAACAGGCTTGTATTTAGATCAGTTAGCTGAGGATGTTTACCTACACTGTAATTCAGCCCTGCTCATTAATGCTATGTTTCTTCAGTCTAGTTTAACATCAGGGGCATGATTATATCTACAGTTGTAATAGAACTTCCTTCAGTTAGATTATAAGGAAGCTGATGGCCAAAGACCCAGTTCCTCAAAGGATGAGCACTTGGTAATTACAAATGAAACTACTTTTGTCAGTTCAAACCATTACTAGCAGATTAAATCACAAATAGCAGCTTGATGCGTTGATCACAAATAGAAGGTCAATCACAGCTAATAGATTAAACCCCCAATATCACAGAAATCCATTATAACAGATTATATCCATTATAACAGATTAAATCCATTATAACAGATTAAATCCATTATAACAGATTAAATCTCTAATAACATATTAAAGCCCTTATAACAGATTAAAGCCCTAATAACAGATTAAAGCATCAAGATTAAATCACATTAAATCTCTAATAACAGATTAAAGCCCTCATAACAGATTAAAGCATCAAGATTTAATCACATTATATCTCTAATAACAGATTAAAGCCTTAATAACAGATTAAAGCCCTAATAACAGATTAAAGCATCAAGATTTAATCACATTAAATCTCTAATAACAGATTAAAGCCGTAATAACAGATTAAAGCCGTAATAACAGATTAAAGCATCAAGATTTAATCACATTAAATTTCTAATAGCAGTCAAATAACATTAAAAATGTATTTAAGTACAACTGGGTTGTACTGTCTCCCACAACAATAGTGTTGGCCAATGACCTGTAATTGGGATCTCATCCTGTTGATCTAACATTATATTTAATAAACAAATAGATAAATAGATCAAATAATCATTCTATTCCTCATAACCGTATATACCTGAAGAAGACTATCTGTATGATTGTAGTCTCCTCTCTGTTGATGTCTACGTCACCTGGTGTCATGTTTATATGTTCCCATGATGTACAGTATACAGACTCCAATAACTCCACAAACACAGCATCGACCAGGCATCTTAATACGAACACAATGTTGTGATAGTCTATACCAGTGGAGAAGATAAATAAACTCAAATATACATACATAGACATTTACCTCCAGAAATATTCACCTCTTTGATGGAAATATTCTTTAGGAAATGGGTCACACCAGATTATCATAAGGCATTCAATAAAGAATTACACAAGTGAACAAAAATAAATATAAAGTCATAACTCCAACATATAGCATTATCTGAAACAGGAATTTTTCCGCATGGAAATATCCTAGAAAATGTATTTACCCTGGGTTTCAACTCAGTGGAGCTACAATGACATAGAAAAGTGTTAGCTAATGGTGATGACTTGACTTGATTGATGAAGATATCTAACAAACTTGTTTATCAGAGAATAAAATGCTAAAATGTCGATAGATACATTGCGCATTAAAAAGGTATAAACTATTGGGGAATCTAAATGGGAAATATTTTAGTTAGTTGAATGATATGTTTACAATCTACAAAAGTTGAAAGAAAATCGGGTATGATTTTATCCCACTTTTTAAAAATCATCTCTTATGAAACGCACTCAATTCTGGCCTTGTTTACTTTTTGAATGCTTGAGTCTTTGATGCTGGAATTCTATTAGAGGATTATCTTAATGGGATCTTATTCAGTAGGTGCAGTGCACCCAAAACTGGGGTGTGATAAATTTGCCTGTAAAATTGTCTCAGATTAACTGTTTTTCACACCCTGCCCCACCCCCCTTCCCTACTCCTTCACACACACACTTTATCAATCAATAAAAAAACAAAACAGTAATGCATACTTATTAATCAGAGAAAAGTTTTTGTTCACTGTTTTTAAATTTTTTTAAAATTTATTTTCTTTTTCAATGTCTCTCGAAGAATTATGGTAGAGAGTAGATAAAGTCGTATCCTATGCAAGAGTTATAAAACTTCTTTCAACTTTCTTGTTTAGATTAAATGAACTTATAAACTTTGAAATTTGTTACCTAAGGTTATAAGTTAATGTGAGAGAGAAGAGGCAAAGTATAACTGTATTATCATGTTTGTGATCAGGCCTCTGTGATTTTTAAAAACTATATTTACAGTAGTGTAGTCTGGTCTATTTGTATAAATAGAGGTTTAATATGGAGGGTTTGTTTTGAGGTGATACAGTACTAGCTGACACCCCTATCAGAGTCTATGGTAATGGACTCTTCGAGAAGATGGTGGGAAACTGAGGCCAGTATGAAGTGTTATCATGTGGTGGTCTCAGGGAACTTATAGTATTCCAGTGATGATAGTGAGAATCAGAGATGTGACAATTTGATCAGCCACAGGATTTTACCCACATTGTTTGTTTTTATTCTGGAAGAAAAGAATTGTCTGTTTAGTCTGAAAGGAGATTTGCACTGGACTTGTACCTGACTGCCGAGAATACTTATTTTTCCATAGAAGCCTGGCAGACCTTTAGCCCAAAAGACCTTTAGAATGTTGTAAGAGGTACAATTGTTTCTTAGGAAAGTATTGTAACGAAGGCTTACTTCTGTGGCTCTCTAAAGATGAAATACTGAAAAACAAGACGAAGCTCATCTGTTACCTATTTTAACAGAATACAACCAGGGATTATTTAACAGCGTTTTTACAGTGATATTTATTCGTGTGAGTTAATCAACAGAAATGGTCATCAGAATATAGTACAACTCTATTAATCTGCCAGAAATCTCTCATCTTGAAAGCATTTTGTTAAAACTCAGTTCTCATTTGAAACACCTTACCTGTTCTGCATATACCAGGATATGATCATGTATTAAACATTAAATTAACAATGGAAATTGTAGAGGAGTGACCGGCCAATCAGATTATAGACAAATACTATATTTATAAAGTGATTGTAAGCCACATGGAGTGAGTGAAGTAGCTCATTTACACAGACTAGTGAGTTTAAACACCATTGAAGCACTGACAGAAAATGGGGATTAGAAAACAGAAAAAAGGTAACATTTGATCTCATTTATGTTTTCTATTAAGTCATGAAGTATACCTGTTAAATTCAATATAATTGCAATTCTTGCACCCATGTTCATTCTATCCTCTTCCACGAATCGTCACTTGCATTGAGCTAGTGACTAGCATTCACAAAATACAAGACAGCCCCTCTACCCAGGCCTATATTTTGCTTAAATTGGGAGCAACTCAAAAACATTTCATAGACCATCTAAATATAAAACACTGGTCCACTAATACATTTATAAATAGGCCAATGTAAAAATAATTAAATGGAATTCAAGAAGGGTTTGTTCTTAAAGTTTATAATATTTTCCCTGGTAATAATGACCTAATGGTCACCTGGGGTTGATTTCTGCTTGGGTCAGACTTCACCTAAGATTCTTACAAACATACTGGTCTTTTTCACATTGTGCTCAGCTCACTGCATCTTTACTTCTATAGTTCAATACACATGTATAATGTTAATGATTGATCACTGTTTTACTCATGTTAAAAGCTATTTCACTTCTATGATGATTTGTTTTGATGTAAAAATAAGTACAATAGCGATGGGACAAAATGGTAAAACAGCTACAACCCTATTATGATGATTGTATTATTTATGTACATATTAGGGATATTAGTGCTCTTGGAAACATTTTTTGCTGTTGAAATCAAGAAAATACTTAAATAATTCCTGGCCCAATGCTGCTCTTACTAAAGTAAGTATTATGTCGAATTCCATGAGTATTTATATATGAAGCAGCCATAATGACAGCATCCTGGTTATTATTATATTGACGCTCACATATGATAATCATTGCCTCCATGTGAGGCAGCAAGGTGCCATGTTCAACAGTCCATGATTAGGGAGAAGGGCAGGGTGCAGGAGCCACGGGGGCTCTCTAAGAGCTACCTAACCATCTGGTGATTAGTGTTAATTACTCATTAACGACCCTCCCAGACTGACTCAATGACAGGGGGTTGGTGCCTGCCACAAGTAACACCATTTAACACCCAGACAATATCCATTGGGGAACAGTGTTACTTCTGTTTGGCATACCTTCTCAATCAGTTACACAAATCACACATAACCTATATACCTATGTCTATTATTGAGTACATTCATTTGAACAGTTCAGTCAGTATTATGGGTGGGAAAATTATATCCATTGTCATTGGGAAAAAATACTGTTAATTACAATAAGTTGAATCAATTCAATTTAATCAATGAACAAATTTTTCTAGCATAGTATCATCTAACCTACAGCAAAATGTGACTTATAGTCGGGTATTATATGCTCTTTGTTACCATCAGATAGAGTAGTAGATTAATAAGTGTTGTTTAACCCACAAGGGTAGACAGAAATCAACGATATTTTGTTTTTCAGCATGGTTGAAAGTATAAATTTAATGAAGGTGTTAACTTTGGAGTGTTTGGCTAATAGATTAGTGTTAAAGAGTAGTGTGGATGTCAAGAAAATGTATAGACGGGGTCAGTGATTATACATTTTGATATGCTTGTTTGGTAAACTCGTTAAATTAATGGATATTGGGGCTTCATATAGTGTTTTAAATCCTATACATAAACACACTAATTAAACAGGGTGAAATTTCAATTTTATATGCACGCTCTGTGGTAAATCATCTTAAATGACAACTTCTATTTTGGTAAATACATTTTGAACAAAGGGAACAAATGATGATATGAATCATGATAGCTGTTCTTTATTAAGACCTGTACATCAAGGCTAAGGTATTCTCTCAATTGACTTGTTTGTTAAAATCATTTATAAAGGTGATCACTGTCAAAGTTTAATAGCTTTGGTTCTTTATAAAAGTTCTGAAAACTTGCAGAGCAACATCAATTTATTGTTTACTGGTGTAGGTATGGAATATATGGTGTTTAACAGAATGATTGATGACCACCTTGGATTAAGGAGATTAAGCCTGGGGGGATTATCTCTTTACAATGATTGTATTGTTATTACTGAAGCCTATCACTGACCAGATTTATCTCTGGTGAATTGTTTAAACTTTAGAATGAGCTAACCAGGGAGGTTTTATCACACCTGTAAACAGGTAACAACATAGATTAAATACCTCTCTCTTTACCACCAGGACATCAAATATTACCATTGTCTTAAAAGCATATTGATCTCTGACATTGGGAGATTCTGTGTATAATGTAGTGTCAGCAAATGCTTCCTTCTTAATACATTTCGGCATCAAGAGTGCCAAGCCATATTTTCATTTAAGATTAACGCTATTAGGAAGAGGTAACTGAAATCTGTAGTTCCATGCAAGAGTTAAACATAATACACAAGTAGTGTAATTCTGAAAACAATATTAACAATATTTCAGCTTTTATTATGTCATTGTCCGTAACTTCTGATGATGGCATAATAAATGCTGAAATATTGAGTCAAAATGAAGTTATCACTTATCATCGGAATTCCACTAGTTGTGAAAAAGGAGGGTTACTAGATTCTAAGTTCTTTTTTTCCAATATGGGTGGAAATCCTTGGCACAGAAACTGTGTTGATTTTGTAAGCTAAAGATGTAAGTTATAACTATACTGCTTTAGTTAGTTACAATATACATTTATTTTTTAAATGTTTTTAGACTTTTGTCTGCAGGGTACACCATGTTAATTGAGTCCATATATTGAGATATCAGAGTTTCAAAGGAAAGTTAAAAGTGTTGAAATGATGGGGTCGAAGATGAAGGGCTATAACTACAGTTATATGACCAGATATCATCTAATTCTCAACACAAAGTGACATAGTAGCAGATTTATATACAGCATACTTCTTGTTAGCATCACATACAGTAGTTAGCGTTCTTTCACCAACCAGTGTAACTAGAATTTGTAGAAATACATCAGATATTGTCTAACATATTTATCATCCAGTTAGCCAGCTCTTGATGGGATAATTTATAAAAAGTGTCAACAAGTATTTCTATTGGGTGATTTCTGACCCTACAGTTCTCTAACCAAACCCACACACTTCATACAGGCTATACACCCCTTTTGTTGCATTATAATCCCAGGGCTCAGTTTCACCTGGGATATACTATATCCCAGGTTTCACAAACAAAGTTTGCTTACATTCAACATAGCTGCAATGATAAAACAATTTCTCTAGTACTGGTCCTCATGGTAGTTATGTTTTTCGTAAGCTAAGATCGCTATGTGAAATGGATCGCCATTTCAACCAAATGTGGTGTCACAAACAAGCCAGTGATATTTCAAAACAAATCTACATGGAGAGTAAAGTAGTGTTATTGGTCTGAGATTTTGTGAAAGGATCACCTGGTGTTTCGATTGGAGTGTATGGAGCAAGCTCAGGTGGAGAGTTTAACGGGATTAAATAGGAACGTTAAATCTAGTAGCTTCTTCCACTTTTCAAATTAATAAGTCATAACACCTTAATTAGAATTAAAGAGTTAATTAAAATGCTGTTTTCCAGAAATAAACATAATATATTCTCAGCCAAATGCTGGCCACCATGCAATCACGGTCTTCCTATTGCTGGACCTGTAAGTTGATTTTGAGGATCATTTTTTTAGCCCATTTTCACAAGAAATAAAGGTTGCAATCTTATAATTGTATATATAATTCTAGAAAGCTCTGGCACTTAAACTTTAAATGAAAGGGATTTTAAAATAGCACATATAAAGGGTCCAGCAAGACCTTCATCATAAAAAAAGGTATTCCAAACACACATAAGTATTGTTAAGATAAATCATAGTTGTAACGATAAGTCAGGTTTATTTGTATCTTTATAGTTGGGATGAACACTTTAGTGTTGTGCTGTAATTCAACAAACTCAATAGGCAATACAAATCAATAACATCTCAGAAATCCACATAATATTGAAATATCTGGAGTCATGACACTTAGGGGGGAGGGCTGACAATGCAAACACATTATCAATTAAGGGTACTTAATGTACATTCTTTTTGTCAACTTGTGGAAGTGTGTATCGATTCTTTTTTGTTACGTTGTTTATTCTGAATATAATATACATAATCAGGCATTATTAGCCCTATATAGGCTGTATTCAACTTGGGTGTGCAGACCTGTCAGGTGACCAAGTGATTTTGTCCACAGTAATTGTATTGTTATCTAAATTATAATGTGTATAACCTATTAGTATAATTTAATTACCAACAATTTTGTGTAAATCTAAAATACGGTCTCATCTAGTCCTGGAACCCATAAGAGAAACATGAAATTTGTATCCCACAGTTACCTTTTAATTATTAAAGCTTCAATTAGTTGTATTACAAATTCATTGATAATTCAAAATTGTTAAGACGTTTAGCTGGTCTGGCCTTTGACAAAAAGCAAAATAATAATACATCACCCAGGAGGTGAAACCTATTGTTATCTGCCAGTGATATCTTAACTCTGATCAGTCCTGAAGGTTTTATAGAATCTCTCAATGTAACTGTCACAGAGAAGCAGTCTGGCCGACTCTAGGGGTTTCTTATCAAATTACACTAGAATTTTGATTCAGTACTCTCATGGGGCGGACCTCTTACTATGCCATATACTCTTAACCTTAATGGGCAACTCCCGTAACAATTGCTTATAAAAACTACACAACTGGTCAAAATTCATTAAAACTGAATTGCTTACTGAGAGAAAAATGTCAGCATTTTGTAGTTGGACCTTAATCTTAGAATTGTAATTTTTTTATTTATTTAAACCAGATGACACATTATAAGCATTATAAACATTGTATAAACAATACTGAGCTGATAAGAAACTAAACATCATTTATTATTATAACATACAGAATTTTTTAAAACATACTTCCTATTGTCACTTCTGTGTACCTCTTCAAAAGAATGATGATTCATGTATTTGGAGAAAAAAACAAAAACATGTGATAGGTCTTAAAATTAAGATGGCTTATAAGTCTAATTCACTCATGAGTCATGACACTACTCTAATTCCTTCATTTACAAGTTTACATTCATTCAAATATTGCTACACATGGACAATGTTGGAGTTGATCCATTATTTATTAGTTTAAATTTTGTTTTACTATAACATTGTATCAAATTTACTTAGTTTATACTGTTTCCTCCATCAGTTGATTTAAGGTTTACTTTAAATAATAATCCTGCTTATTATAACATTTCTAGCCAATCAACTGTTCTTCATGTAGTGCTGGTTAATAGCCTGCTCAACACCAGGAAGCATCTTTTCAAAATACAACATTTATATTGCTTCACATTGCAGGTAACAAATCTAAAGTTCATACTATTGCTATCCAGCCTTTGATAAGTATCAACTTGTAAGGCTTACCAGGTCCTACCACTAAATATAATGTAATTTTAAATATATATATTTTGCCAGAAGATGGCATAACAGTGTCTGGATTGTTTTACCTTCATTCAGTTTAACTGGCATTCTCCACAATTTCCTGAGCCAATTTGTAGTGAATATGTATTCACCCTGTCCACTTAGAGCATGCTCTACACAGAGATCAAAGCATGAAGTAAGTGTCTAGACAACCTAGAACATGGTAGAGGTTAAAAAATTTTCCGTTCAACATCTTTGTTTTCATGACGGCACCAAAAAATGATCAAAATATGTGAAGATTAACCTGATACCTGTCCAGGTAGATTTGATTTTAGGAGATTAATTGAAAACCTTCGCTGAAAAATGTAGAATTTCAAGGTAAAAGTTATAATTGTTGAAGTGTGCTGTCACAGTTAATGAAAACCTCCCTCCATGATATTACCATGCTGCCAGGATCCAACCATACAATGGTTAGTTATGTGCTGGGAGTCTGTTCCTTAGTGTCTGAACAGAAATGATATGTACGAACTGACCAGCAGACCTAAGAACTCTGCCCTTGTTAATAGCCCTACCCCTTTGCCCACTAAGCCATTAACTTATCAACATTAGTTGTATACTTCTGGCTAATTAGTTAATGACTAGACTGAACCAGACTGGAGAAATGGTTCTTTGTCCTCTTGGAGCCAATGGTCTTTAATGAAAGCCCATGATTATTATAGCTGCCTAATTTACTATTTCTCTAGTCACTTAAGTGGTCGCAATGACTGGTTCTCCATTTCTGGTGCAAGTTCTTTGTCGTTATATCTGACTTTATTGCAAACAGACTTCGCCATTTCTTGTAAATTTATTATTTTTCCAATGTGATACATGTAGTTTCAAAATAAACTTTGGCACATGTTAACCTCAAAACGAAGGCTTTGGCTGGTATTGAATCCTTTAGCGGTCTCTTTATGATATACCTTGACATCCTAAATACATTCGTTTGTAGAATTGTCCCAGGTGAAAATGTTAAAGTTTAGATCCCACAATATTATTAATTGTGATTAATGTGTTGATATCACTGTCAGATCCCCATGTCTCCTTTAAAGTGTGCTTTAACAAAATCTGTAGACATTTCTTTGGATTGTCTGTGTATATTTACTCAGCCGGTACCAAGGGAGAAACTTTGGTCACCAAAACCGAGTCGACTTGCGTTCCCAGAAATATTCCAGGAAATGCTGGTTTCTGATTGGATAGAACTGATGACCTGAAAAGACTGTTGACTTTTGGATGTTTGTCTTACCTAACCTGATCTGTATCCCCTCAGCCATTGGTTGTTATTCTGTCTGAGAATATGTTTGGTTTTAACTTTTTTTTTAAATAGTCCTATAACGTGTCTGAAAATCAGCCCCACACAGTTAATGCAAATACATTTTTAAAAGAAATTTCACAATGATAAACTTTAAGAACATATAAATAGATAATTTGTGCACTTTATAGCTAAGCATAGATCCACAGGTAACTAGCTGCAAATGAAACTGGCTGCAACTAATAACTGGATACAAATCACTTAAACAGTTTCAGAGATAATCTGCAACTTGGCAAAACATGCTGAAACTGATTTTTGAGCAAGTAGATCGGTGAATCTATGGAAATATTATATAACATATCCAAGATAAAGTGGACTGTAAATAACCATTAATTACTACTAAATCTCCTGGTGTCTATGATGTATTTATGTAAGCTATCAAAATAAGTTTATTGTTCTCAATTGAGCCAAATAGAAAGATATTACAAATATATTTTGAACACTCAGGAATAAAAATGGATGAATGTACACCTGTCGAAACTGTTTTCATCAAAGTATTGGGCATGTGCCTCCTAGGAGTAGCGTATCAGGGACACTCTGTAATATACAGTGTTGTACATTTTTATTTGGATGTCCACAGTTTAAACATGATAGATTATCAATAATATTGAATTTGAATAAATCCGCACGAAGAGCACTCAATCCCATCCGCACGCATCCTACATTGTAATATAGCCGAATAAGAATCAAAAGAATTAAACCAACGCAGTGAGTCATTTTTCTGCAGGGTTTGTACGTTTAATGACTATTGTCCAGAGAATATCTCTTGCGATAAAAGGTTCCATTCCTTTGTTGTCTTTGGAAAACAGGAGGAAGAAAACAAATAAAAAAGATTTTTAAATAAATGGAAATCATTCTTGTTTCTTAAAGTATATACAGTTCCAGTAAAAATTTTTTAGATATGGCGGAGATAAATTCCTTAATATTGTAAAGAAAAGTATGATTCTATGTCATATAAAGGTTCCCATTGTAGTTCATTCAAAATGACTTGATATGTTGTTTGGCGAAAGCTGCTCTGCGTAAATAAGACAAGTCACAACATTGTTTACCTAAAGTTGATTTCCAAATTATAATCAGTTACTGTTAATCGTGAAGGTGTACTGTACATCTAAAAGAATTAAACTTGTTATTAGTTAATATACAATGTAAGATATGGTGTCGTGAGAAGGGTACTAGAATTTCCCCAGGGTATTTAACTGCATGTGTAGCAAAGCTAGGGAACTAACATTGTTCAATACGTTGAATCATAAGCATGATCTGGAGATATGTTAGTACATTGTTTTCAACATATCATTATCATATCAAACCCAATATCATCAGGCCTGTGCTGTAATCATTTCCAGCATAACCTTCAATTTGGTTCTGTAAAATTTTGTGTGATAACCTGACATTTGCATTTGTCGCTGTTTCGCTGATTTATTTGTAATACAATAAATATGCATTTATGAAAAATAAAGCAAGATTGCTTTACAATACAACGTTCATTGGTGATGGATTGACAAAATTTGTCAAAGTCAGTAGCAAAATGTAAATTTAGATGAACATTGCAAACAATGGAATCACTAATGGAACAGCACAGGCCTGATCATGTTAATGGCTAAAAATATTTAACATATTTATTTAAAATTCAAACTGCACCTCAAAGTAGCTTGTAGTATATGCATACTAAATAAAGGATTGGGATGGGATTAATGATTTCTGTAGAAGAACCGTTAGGGCGTATCTTAACATTAGAGTATGATATTCTGGAGCATAAAGGACAGGTGACAATACAAGGTACCAATCAGATGTGTTAACTAGGGGTTGACTAGAGGTCACTGGGTACTACAGGTCATCAGCTGGTCTGTCTTGACCAGTCTCCTAACTCTCTAATCATTAGAGCTCTGTTTACTCTCTGTATTATTTGTCCAGTTTATCAACATGGACCAGTTCATGGATGTGATATTCTATCTGAGTAGTTTACCAGAGACATAGTCCAGCCAAGATATGTTTGTATTCACCTGTCTTCACCAGTGATAATAGACCAGGTCAGTCAATGAAGGGTTGGACCAGAGTCAACATCCTATCTGTTATCAATGATAATACCATTTAGATGTAGAGAATAGAGGGCAAACTTGTATTGCTGATAATATTTGGCCAAATTGAAAGTGAATATATATATCTTTGTTTGATAGCTTAACCAAATAAATTTATAGGTCAATTAATTGTAACTTAGAACTATTGAGGCTACAGCAACCTCTTAGCTATTGCAGTTTGTCCATTACTTTGTTAATTCTGTCTGCAGTCTGGTTGCCTTGGAGCCATCTTGTCTGGTGCTAGTTAAAATAGTTATTGATTGTTGTCATTGACCACACCCTCTTTAGTACTCTCCTGGAGTGTGGCATAAAACACTAAACAATCAAATAAATACATTTTTATTTTGTTTAGCTGTTTTTTTTTAAACCATATGAATTGTTTGTCATTATGATAAGAGATTAATTGATACCAATCATTCGTTGACAGATTTCTCTCTTGTGGTAAATGCAGGTAGCTGTGTGGATGATGATGCATAAGTCACCAAGGAATTTAAACAGAAAATTCTTAAGATTGTTTATACACCTCACTATTCAGACACCATTAGTTTTGGTTATCAATCCAAAATCTTGTAAGTTTTAACAATATTCTGGATGATTCAGTTATTTGTCACCAGGGATGAAGAGCAGTTCTGCTTATTGGTTAGCCTCTAAAAAAAAACCCACTTTTTTTTCAAAATTTAGTTTGAATTTGTCTTTGTCTTGTATGAAGTATAAACATAGACCTCCAAGTTGATGTGTTTAAGTGGACTCCTTTGGTAGCATAATCTGGTAGTAGTGTGCCCCTTTAAGAGTTCCCCCACTTGTCCTTGTAATTTCTCTGGGCCTGACTGTACTGCTAGGGGGATATTTCTGGTACAGGATAGCTGTATCAGCCTCCCCATTCCTACCCTGGTGCCCCTTCCTGTCAAAGTGACAGTTTTCAGCCAGGATTCCTTGACACTCTGTCACTTGTACAACTTTTAATTTGATACATCAGGAAATGGAATCTGCCACTGTTTTTTATGACTTTTTGATGTAGTATTAATCAGCTGTTCAAATGGTTTTTTTTTCTGTATAGATCGATCTATGTAACAAAAAGAGGAAGTAAGTTAGGTGATTATTAACATTTGTGTATGTAAGAGGTGTCTGTCAGAGTTAACAGGTGACAATACATCATGTCTCCAGAATCCATATTATACATTATGACACGGTAGTAACATCCTGTTGATATTATTAAATATTTCTGTCAAAACTTAAATAAATCTGATTTGTTATGTGCATTTGTATGTTATCACAAGTCAAGATGGTTATCCAATAACATGTTTGCATGATAATTATATAAAAATGATTATTGCAATTTGGTGTAAAATTGCAGTATTTAGTTATAGTTTAGCCTAGTAGTTAGCCTGACCATTAGGTTTATATGTTTTCCTTCTTTAACAATTTGGACTATCGAATGGCAATATAATAATTTTTTGACAGAGCTGATTACCTAAAAGCGTATTGTCTCACTGATCTGTATCTATAATTCATTTGCAAATAATGTATGGTTATGTTTTTTCTCATTGGACATGTACATTATTAAAGCGATAATTTATGGATTAAGCCTGTTTATCAATCCCATTTTGAGTTTCTTTTGGGGAATGAAATATTAATTAAACTAATCTGTGTATATAATTGCAGGCAAGGATAGCCTCTTTATCATTCACTATATTAAATTAAGATGGTCTATCAGAATTCATTAATTGTTCTTCAGTTTTTCTCATGTGACAGGGAAGAATCATAAGTGATGGTTTGATTCCATATAATAATGTTAATTCTGGTATTATACCAACATGTATACTTGTGTATCATGTCAGCTCTCTCACTATGCTTTCAGCTTCTTTAAAGTGATTCTCCTCGCCGCAATAAAATGCATATAGGTAAAACAGGCATCATTTCTTTTGTTGAGTTATTCTCTCTAATTTTGTAATTGAGCTATATCCATTTTATAATTGGATCTTAAACATTAAACTACAGTCAAATTCATCCATGCGGCCATGTCTTACTACTTTATATCACAAAACAGAAGAGCTCCACTAATATTGACCAATCAAATATCTTTTTTGTCACACTTGGGGCCTACGTCATGAGACCTATAGAGTCGACTGTGTATAGTAGGCCTACCTCTGACAGCTCACACATGTGGTAACCCACTCTATACTCAGCGATAGTGTGCAACCATTAATATTGACCAATCAAATATCTTTCTTGTCACACTTGGGGCCTACATCATAAGACCTATAGAGTCGACTGTGTATAGTAGGCCTACCTCTGACAGCTCACACATGTGGTAACCCACTCTATACTCAGC
>JAQQZZ010068572.1:0-22524 GCA_030265115.1 Mopalia vespertina | reverse complement strand
TATGCGGAGAAACAATCTGATTGTTTGGAGCATAAACATTTAGGCTCAGAAATGTAATAAGTAATGTCTTCTTTATTTATGCGGAGAAACAATCTGATTGTTTGGAGCATAAACATTTAGGCTCAGAAATGTAATAAGTAATGTCTTCTTTATTAATGCGGAGAAACAATCTGATTGTTTTTTTAGCTTTACAACAGTTCAGAATTGTACTTAGAATGGCCTTAATTTAGAAAAGATGTCGCCGCAGGATGGCACTGTGTACGTTCATAGATGCGAGGTGTTGAAGAAACGTTTCTAGGTTAGTTTTGTGTAAACATGAAATGATTTCAGATACTGATTTCACGGCCTTCCCTTCATCTCCAAATTTCTTATACATTTCAAGATTGCCGATAAATAAATGCTTATCTATGTCTTTAGAAATGGCTTTTTTGTTACCTTTTACTACATAACTCCTGATGTTGTCTTAACATTTTACATCGCAATTTAATTTGTGGTGATCCATAATAGTGTCGATCCAGTGAATGCCACTGGTACTTTCTCGAACTAAATGTTTAAGTCGCGCAGACTGAGGCTACTGGTATTTGATCTAATTATATTGATTGAAGAGATGGCAAAAGGAATTCAAACTCCCCTCCCATGTCTTGCGCCTATGGGCACAGTTGGTTACACAATAAAGTCATAAGCAATACAATGCTGAATTTTGTTGAAGCCTTACCCGTCCAGCCTAAAGTGCAATCACAAGCTGTAACCTGAAAAGTAGGAATATTGTCGTCTTTTGTTGACACTTCGAAATCACACTCCCCGTGGTTTGAACAATGACAAAGCTTGATAATGACTTGGTGTTCAGCTGAATGGCTGCCTAATTCATCCGTCACGCGGAACCTGTGTGGTTACAATTAATGTTTTATTACACAGCGTTGTGCATTAGACGAAGAAGTTTTATTTGAGACTCAATTTAAAACAGTCTAATGTTCATACATTACACTCACCTTGTCCTATTTTAATAGTATATTAAACTAACTAAGTCATATGGCTTCATAGTCCAATAATCTCCAATTTAATTTGCATTGTAGTAAAGCATTCTATGGTCAATAATAAATTTCATGGAATGTAATAACACCTTAGAAAATATAATTGTATTACAAATAAAACAAAAATAATAACTTATGAGTCTCTACTTGAAGGTTAAATACTTCAGCATATATGACAAACAACAAGATCACCGACGCTTAAACGTGTTGCTGAGTGAAGGCATTGGTTTCCAGCGTGAATCAAAATTCCGAATACAGTACTGTGTAGAAATACAGCGGCTCCTAGGGGACATGAATTTCTTTTTTGTATTTTGTAAAACAAATTGTACCCACCCCGAAACTAATTTGCACTCGCTCCGAAATTAATGTCCACCCTTCCCAAAATTAATTTCTACCCGTCTTGAAATTTATTTCCACACGCCCCGGCAGCGATTTCCTTGCGTCCCGAAACTTACACGATCAACACTTACTTCCATGAATTTAACTCAACAGGGTCAGGCCTACTGGACGTCTGTTGTTTAGGTCGACTTGCTATTCTACTGGCACCATGTACGTCTTTCAACGTAAAGTAAGAAACTTTATTTCGGTACGGCTGCATGGAGATTAATTAAAGGGTGGGTATAAATCAATTTAGGGGCGGGTGGAAATTAATTTCAAACCGTGTATAAAAATCAATTTTGGGCCGGACAGAAATCTATTTCGGTAGAAAAAAAAAGAAAAAAAAAAGCAGAATTCAAAAAAAACAATTTCATTTTTTGCATGAGCTGCCATTGTAGAACAGATTAACGACACGATTTTTAATTTCTAACAGTTTGTTTTCTGCTTTGTAACCCTACCTCATTATGACTGGCAATAAAGCCAATGGCGTCCATTCTACAACTACTGTATCGTCGTTCTTTCTTGTTACTGTACTTCCAGGTGGAAGGTCAGACGATAATGTCAGGTTTGAGTTCCGTCCGTCAGGATCATTTAGATGAAGGGCAAACGTTTCAGTTTTGTTGACAGTTGCGTTTATCCTTGTTATTCCTTGTATTTGTGGTGGTTCATTTTCTGAAAAACGAACAAAACGTATTAATCTTAAGTGACATGTTATGGCAGATTTGGTGTACGATCATATCCATGTGTGTATAAGATCTTTTACAATACAATTCCTAACTATGTAACTAAGGCAACTGGTCACAAAGAAGCGACCAGCATATTCAAGAATGGTATTTATCTTAAAAAAATAAGATATAAATATTACAACGTGTAAATATATTTATAAATATATTGCGTGATTGCCAACAAATGATAAGGAGTAAGAGTATATGCAGTTGATCAAACAAACCAAACAACTTTGATCTTATAGAATGGTCCGGGATGGGGACTAACTTTATAGGGTATCTGGTCCTTGTAGAGAGAAGGAATACTGATACAAAATTCATCTAGGCTTAGAGTTATATACATAGTCAAAACGTCGACATCCGTTAAATATAAGTTGTAGAATCCAAGTAACGGGCAACATAGTGTCTATTTCCTTTTCACTTCAGGAAGCGTACAACATATTGCACATAGATATTCATATCGGGCAAATAGTATTTAAATAACCCTTGGATAGTGAAAGGGTCAAAGTCGAAACCGATATTACGGTTGAAAACCCAGTATGGATTCGCATAAGAATGACACTTGAATAAACTACTATAAAAACTCGAGATCAACTCTTATTATACTCCGAAATTACCTGGTTCATCCCTAAATGCATGCATGGACTTGAAATGATCTCATATTAGAATATAATCTAATTTGCCAACAAATGGCAAGGCAACATGTAATCGTTGTCAACCGGGGAAAGTTGCAATGAAACGTGTTGCAAACTTGTGTAATCAAAGTAACATTTTAGTTACTTGGGATATTTTGGCTTCTTTGTTTCACCTCCGAATCGGCCACAATACTGATATATACGCGGTTGAATTGTGAAAGAAGGCTTTATATGCGGTCAGGTGGTTATATGATTAAGGTGCCTTGCAAAGATAGGATGCACAACAAAAAAATTAAAATTAAATAAAAAGAGAAGTCATGAATCGGTTGTGTGTAGCGATTATGTTCAAATATAAAATTAAAAAACAACAGTTTACCTATAAGAGTTGTAAATTGATAAATCTGGTCTAGTGTGGACGCTCCTGGCTTGGTTTCTCTCGGGCCACGAATAAGTTCATCATACAAACAGATTGGGTTGTCGCCACAAATGTCTGTCACACGTTGGATTTCCTCAGCTGATGATGAGTTGAGGAGATCACCTAATAGGTCTGGGGCAAATTTGTCATCTAAATAATCCAATGACGTTTTACCCTCACTATAAACCAAAATTGACTCGCTTTCATCGATTTGCCCTGCAATGATCATCAAGAAAACGTGCTTAAAAAAGAAGAAAGAAAAAGAACAAACACAACAACAACAACAAAACAACCAACCTCCCGACTACCAAAACAACCATGAACTTAAAGTTGGAGTTTAGAATACTTAAGAATATATAGAAATAACAATGACAATAATTTTTTAGAATAAAGATAGCATTCGTTAGAATAGATGTATAACTTACATTCCTTTAGGGGCTCGTATAGCATTTCATCTGTGGAGTTACTCAGCAGAATCAACCTATTGGGTGTTGCCAGGTCGTCTGTAAGATCACCATTCATGTTTCCAAATAAACCCTTTGTTGAGTTTGAGAAATGACCAGGGCCATAGAACAAACCCTGTAATTTACTATCCACTATTGTGAAATTTGCGGCGAAGCCTGAATTAAAAGAAAGAAAGAAAAGAGGACTTAACACCAAATACATGTTTCATTATCTGTTGTAACTACAGTAGATACAACAAGGAATTTATGCGAAAAGATGCTAACATAACATTTTTAGTCAGAAACAGTTAATCCGTTCTACACTTTATAACTGAAATACTCAAAGCACACCTACCTGATTTAAAGACTGCTAATATACTGGACCCCTCCTGGTAAATAACCATGTCTCCAGCTGTTATATTCAGTGCATCTAAGCTCCTATTCTGACCGTTGACAATGACATGCAGACCTGGTAAATGAAAACAGATCAAAATCGAAACTCGCGGCTTGTTTATTGTTTTCTAATGTTTGGTTATTTATTACAATCACTGTACCAGATAAATGCATTACAAAATAACATTATGATGTTGTCTGTTTATATGCGCAATGAAAACATGGTTGGAATAACGTATCCATGTGTATCTGTCGTCACACTATAGGAACGTGTTACTCTAGCCGGCAAAGTTTGCGAATAGAAGTCCCAGAAGAGTGCATTTTGTAACCATCAAATACTATCTAGCTTTTCAAAGCAGACTGGGAACTTAGGGATAAACCGCACCATCACTAGCTTACCAGAAGGTCACGAAGTGGAGCTCTACTTTTAGCCACACTTTCGAAAAAATTCAGCCACAAAAAAATTCGAAAATGTGTAATGTGTGTCAACATTAAATGGAACAATTTTTTTATTTAAGAATAAATAAATTTGTTAATATATGTAATTTACTATCCAATATTGTGAAATTTGCGGCGAAGCCTGAATGGAAAGAAAGAAAACAGAACTTAACAATAAAGACATGCTTCATTAGGCCTAGGGAATTGCATTGATATACAGCTGAATGGTGACAAAGCCCTGACGACCGCATAATTTACGCCATTTTGGCGAATATCACTACATTCAAAAATGGTCCTGGTTTATGACCAAGCGGGCTGCACGCAAGTCATGGAGGTAAGACGGCGACGGTTTTAATGCAATGAGACAAGTGCAAAAACATACCTGTCCCTGCTTGGTCCAATTCCACTTGGATTGAAGAATTGCTATCCGAAGCTGCGAAAGCGGTAAAAGTTGATCCAGTTTTATTATTCTGATAGGCGATGCCAGACTTCTCCATCCTTCCTTGTAATTGGAACCCATCCGAGGAGTTGACCAATGTAAATTCACCGTACCCGTTGAACGTGTAATTCAAACCGTCAAAAGTGTGAATGTGTGGCCCACCTGGGACAAAAGCTGAGAAGCACATATCGAATAATATATTAAAATTATTTATTTTGCAGACATTAATATATCGTATATTTCTATATATTTCAAATGTACAGAGGGAAAAACAAAGTGAAAATCTCCAACTGCTCACGAATACGAAACACACAAAAGAGACACACCTATATTTGGGGGTTCGTAGTGTTCACATCTGTCCACTGGTCTGTATTGTCGAAATTCGTCACACGAGTCGGTGAATACACAGCAATTATCGAAAGCTGTTAAATCGTCTCCCTCAAATACAACGGAAGTCTCATCAAACTGACCGCTTAACAAACTTTTGTAGGTTGTGCTGTTGGCGTCCTTGTTGTAGCAACAATGCTGGAAGAAAGAGAACATGCTCGTTAACATGCTCTTTCCCAAAACACTCATGAATGTGGTAAATTTTCCGTAAGGCTCACTTACTCCTTACAATATTGACCCAATTAGAACAGATTGATAAATCGGATGGAAGAGACATGCAGGATTGATTCTGCTTCTGATTGGCATAGAATCAAATAATGTTATTTTAAAGCATTTTGGATTGAGCAATATTTAAATTAGAATTTACCATGAAAACATCTTAGTAACCTCTCTATAACAGTCTAGACCTGTACATAGAGGATCTTTAATAAGTGACCCGAAGATATCAAATTTATGAAAAGAGGGTAATAATTTTCATTTATTCCTCTCCGGGTCACGAATTTGAGATTCTATTTATCCCATAAATGCCTTTTTGTAACAATTGTAATCAGAAATCAATATATATTTTCGCTTCGTTGTCGAGAGAAAAACGAGAAGCGCGCATTGGTACTAACACATCTGGGTCAGTGTAAAGCGTCCATTAGAGTGATCACGAAAACAGTGCCGGTTGAAATGCAATATTTATTTAACTGAAATATGATAGAAAAGAACAAAAAATATTTTTAATTCGATATAATGTCTAACAACTATTACTGACCCGTTAACAAATCATTACAGAACACTTCTTAACACATTTGTTGTCGTGACCACTGACCTATATCAATACGTTATATAGGTCAACGGTCGTGACGAACGTTGCACTCTTTCACTCTTTCAGCACGAAAGTGTGAAAGGATCGAAAACCAGATGGAAAACGAGAGAAGTGTTAAATCTCCTGTCATAAATTAGATGAGAATTGTATAACATGAACACGTCGGTGGATGCCAATGGTTCATTAGTGTAACTGATATGTGATGCGATTGCCAAACTGCAGGTCAGCCATGGTCGTTTCGAACATTGAAGACGCCATTTGCTAGTGGTAAAATAAAATAATCCGTGTAAGTTGTAGATTTTCATTGGTTCATCAATGAACAGAAAGTGACCAATCAGAGCGTGGGAAAGCTGTATCCCACGTGTGGAGATATGAAACAAATATCACATGGCTGTATTACACTGAAATGTACTTATTTAATATCGTAGAAGCCAGTAACTCTGTTACAAAAAAAAAAAAAACGGAAGAGGAAAGAAAAGACAATAACTCAAACAATTTAGAAAAACAATAAAAAATCTACCAGTCAATACATTTATGCGCTAACATGGGATTCATACATCGATAAATAAGAAGGCTTACCGTTATAAATCCAGAGGTTGATGTCTGTCGGCTATCGGCACAGTTAATGTCAGTAGAGATAGCGTATCGTGGATCCAGTGATGCTTGAGTGAAATCACATGGGCATGGAATTTCAGACACAACGTTGATTTTTCGATCTCGTTCTGCTGACAGCCATTTTTGACACATGTTATCATAATTTTCGCCGTTAGGTCTGGGCCTGGTGAGATCGAAAACCCATCTGCCACTCATACCTGGAACACATGAAGTATTTAAAAAAATAAAAGTGGTGCAAGCAATCAGTGCATGGTCCTCGGGATACCAAATTTTGACATAAATACAGACAATACAAGTTAGTCTAGTAATGTCGTGACTGTGGTAACAGATGTTTGATATCATCCTCGTAATAAATAGGAATGCGGTACTGTAATAGTATAAACGAGAAATGCAGGGGCGGCAGAAAAAATATCCAAAGTGGAAAGGGGCGATGAGGGGTGGGTATGTGTGCGGAGGGGGGAGTAGGTGTTCTACAATCCAATGATGGACGGCGGTCCATCATAGACCCCGGAAACTACAGGACAGATCCTTTGTGTCACGCCTACGTCGCGTCAGAATTAACCAATTGTGTATCAGATGAATTCATGCCGCGGTCCTCTCTATAAGCATTGGATTTCAAATGGCGGACCGTTGGCTTGTTGAACGTTGGCTCCATTGCCGATTCTCCTATGTACAAGCATGTCTACGCAAAGTTGAGGATTAAAACTACAGACGACTTTCGTAACGGACTCATGCGACGTTTTACATAAGGTTGGAAACATGTCTGTAGTTTTTTCGATTCATTTTATTAGGAAGAAGGCGTTTTTTGAAATAGTTAAGAGTAGACCTAGATGTGTAACATATAGGTCTAATTCATCATTAGCCCTCTTACCGCGCTTTACATTTTATATGTATATATGGTATATAAGGTATTGATAAATATGTAACCATATATACATGTACGTAATAGCTGTAAACCTATTTGATGTTAACACTACCAAATGAAGGTTTTCTGAATAAGATGATTTTAATTTTTTTAATAGACCTCCATGTGCCAGTGTGGTTAATTTTAAGACATATTTGTAGCTCCGTCGATTAGAGCGTTGGCTTAGCTCACGGAATCCGAAACCTTACCTGAATGATATACCAGTCGTACTTTGTAACCTCGAGTACACTCAGACATGAACTAAGCTAGAGCCACAGATTTGTTTTAACTGGGATTACAATATACATGGATAGGTAACAGCAAGCTTTAACCTTGAATTGCCGATGAACTCACGAACTCTCTCGGGAACTGGCGAGATGCTATGCTGGTTTGCAAGCGAATAAGACAGTGGCGTTGAACGAAAAGTACTTGATTTCACTCTTGAATATTTTCATTTTACAGCTGCTTTCAGAAATAAAAAGACTAAAGTACATATAAACGACTATCTTTAATTCCGTAGAAAATATTATTATAACTCGGAGAAGGTACATTTGGGTCAATAAACCATCTAATGTTGGACTAGAAAAACCTTGTATGCGCCGATAAAAAAAATGGCGGCCGATTGAAGGAGGAGAAGGCGTTCGGGACTCTTTTGGTGTCTCAAACGGCTAAGGCAGTTTTTCATTCACCCCCATTGTCAACCATGTAAATACGTCAAAGAGATGTTAATGCTCGTCTAGTTTCATTCACAATTCAGATAAAATTAATTTTTCGATTATCTTTTTAGACTGCAAAACTGCGAAAAACAAGCAACTAGTATATCTTAATGTTTTTGGTTTATTTTTGATGGGCAATGGGGGCGTAATGGATTCGATTATACTTGTTGTTCCGCCTAACTGACATTGAATATGAAAAAAGGACAAGTTAATGCTCCTTCTTATATATTCACATTCAGTATATGTCAAATATTTATATGTTTTTGCGGACCTTTAAAACAACCAAAAAAATCATGAAGGAGGGAGACTCTCATGAGCTATCTATCACCATAGTAATGCACATGTGCATTGACAACTGTCAAGTCCACCAGTTTTCCGGACTCTTTACGGAAACGGACGAATGAGAACAATACCGAGTACCTGATTTAATGTGGTTTGGGCCTGGATAAGGCCGAGCTTCATATCCCTGTATATTGTAATCCCAGAACAAGCATAAGATCTTATTGCATCATTATTCGGTAGAATTGTTGACACAAGACTTAAATTTTAAATAAAAAGGCACTAAATATTGGAGGGTAGCATCATCAATTGAACATTTTATTATTCTTCACGAACTGAAGTTTCGTTATATAACACGTTGTCATTTTTTATGGCATCGACCGCTGAAAACATATCCTGGTTTATCGATTGGACAATAAATGAATAATTCTCAGCCAATCAATGTTAACCTCATCACGTCCAGTTCAGCACATCTTCAAAAAGAGAAGCGCTGGACGTATACAAACTCTACAATCAGATTAACCGCTACGCTTTCAGACTTAGGGTGAATGGGTTGTAATTTTGTTTATCCAGAGCTCGTTCAGAGGGTTAATCTACAGAATGTCAATAAAACATCTCTAGACTTCTTTTGAAATTGAATCATCGAACAAAAGACTTTTAAGGAATTCTTCACGATTTCCTGAACCATGTAATAAATGGTTATGGACTTAGAATACAAAACACTGTGCGACAGAACTGGGCCCGATTCCACAAAGCATTTTCTGACTTAAGTCAAAATGTTTAAAGGCCCTCAAATTCCTCAGTTTTGAATTTTAACATGTAATATTTCAGCATTATTATAATAACCCAAGTAAGTCACAATTAAAGGTATTACTTTTAAACTAAGTTAAGACATGTGGGAAAAATGTCAAATTTAATATTATGATTTAAGTCAGAAAATGCTTTGTGGAACCGGCCCCTGGGCCCGATTCCACAAAGCACTTTCTGACTTCAGTCAAAACGCTAAATTTAAAATGTACGCCACCTGTCATAATTTAGTTTTACAGTTATACTTTTATTTATTACTTGCTTACATTATTGTAATAATGCCCAAATATTACATGTTAAAATAAAACATTTATAAATTTGAGGCGCCTTAAACATTTTGACTGAAGTATAAAAATGTTTTGTGGAATCGGGCCCTATAAGGTAGCCTTGTCAACTTTATCTTGTAAACTTTGTCAAAATGGATTGATAATGTACTCTATCAGAGACATCGATATATACGCCTACATTAATAAAGCTGCGTTGGCCAGAAGTACAAATGGCTACACAACTATATTTATCGATAGAGATACAATCAAAATAATAACTAATTGACTTTTATAAACAAATGATTACGCAGAGAGTTTCTATGGCGTTCTGACAACGGACATAATTCATCAAGTAAAATAGGTGAATATTTGTAATTATTTAACAAGTAAATGTGAGCTAATCTACCAGTGTCAAAGCTAAATGTCTTTTAATGTGGATAGTTGTTTTCTTCTCTAAGCTGCAGCATGACGCTCTCTTGGACTGTAAAATTCTATGCTATTTAAGCTTGCATCATGTGTTGTAGGCCTATATTGTCATTGTTCGTTGCCAGTGATGTGGATACATTACATCCGTCACCCGATAGCGTGGCACGCCTTCGCAAGAATGGGGCAGGTTTCACTTCGTCGTAAAAAGCCTAGTCAATACATCTCAGAAAGTCATATTGAGGCGGCATCAACTTTACTTCTACGCAGACAAAATTTAAATTGATTCATGTTGTATTTATCTTGGTTTTGTTCTGCAACAAGAACCAAGCATCTTTTATCGATTTCTAATTTTCAGTTATTTCATGGAATTTACATTAAGTGTTCTGCGCTACTTCAATCAAGTGAGCAAGTGTATTTAATCTTTAAAAAAATTCAGCTTGTTCTTGAAATGATCTCCCTCGAGAGAGCTCTTCAATCAATTGGCAGCTGAAGGGCCATAAAGTAACAAAACCAATAAGGAAACGTGATATTGTCTTTTTCGGATCAGATCACATGTCAAGATGTATTTGTCTTGTAAATAGCAATGGGGCGTCAATAAACTGTTTCTAGTTTTTGACATCAAGGAATGCACAAATTGCATATTTTATCCACCTTGTTTCAGTTTTATAATAATCACATCTAGGCCTATACAAAATGTCTGACATAAGTGGAATCGCCGTAGATCGTAACGACAAATCGTACCATTTGAATGTATTACTCGAATGTGACGTAAATATTAGCGATAGATGTGCCAATAGGATCAACGACAACGGTAGCTAAACTTTGCCTTTGCTGCTGTTACACAACTCGCAAGGCTCGAACAAACGCGGGCGGTTTGGACGGAGAGTTTAGTTGCTCTGGTACCCACGGAGGTAAGGGGCAATGCTAAGTAGATCTGTTTGTGATGACTTTGTATTACGTCCTGTGATTGTCCTGTATTTGCCCGCCCTGTCTTTGTTTGCTACCAGTGTTGGTTTCCTTCACCCATTGGGCTGGCTCGCTTTCATATGAATGATATCACCTTAAGAACGGCGTTAAACCCCAATCAAACAAACAAACAAACACATTTCAAACAAACCATTGTTTTCAAAGGCAATTGTTTATTTACTTATGTTTGATAATAGAGAGAATCGTAAACCCAACTTAGGCGTCTCTAGCTAAAGCCTTTATCTTCCTTCCTGGCCAATTTGCATTAAAATAAATTTAGCACAGCCTGATAATAAAACGGCTTGTAAAAAGTTGAAACTTACTTTTATCTGGCTTCCGATAATAAAAAGTCCCGGAAGACGTTCTCTCAAGACATTATGTGAAATTTTAGAGCTTCCATGTGAACTTTATATCTAAGCAGACCGTTGTCATTAATAGGGTATAGCTAACATATAGCTGCACTTATATAATTAGCAATGCACAGCTAAGAGCTTTCCAGATAAAACAATATTACAGTAAGGTTCTGATGATTTTGCATTTCTTCTTTTTCTTTTTCAACCCGTGACAGACGAGATGTAAAAGCTTGCGTTGGTTTTGTTGTTGTTGTTGTTGTTGTTGTTCCATGTCAGACTGGCAAACGCTAATGGTCACAAGCAACAACAACAGTCATTGTTGTTGTTGCAGCCAAGTGAAGATGCATTCTCACGGTGCGATCTGTAATAACGACTCAAGAGAATTCCCCAAATTACGGTAATTTGTTTGGTCGAGAAAACCGTATAAAACAGTGGACCAATCAAAACTCTGCAAATAGAGTGAAGCCTCTGAAACCGTTACTACGAATTGGGCCATGAGAATGCACTTTTAAACAGTAATGATTTTTACCTCTGCTAATAACAATCCGGTGTTCATGGAGTTCGACAAACATTAGATACGAGTTTCATACAGATTGCTTAACGAAACCGGACTCTTAATGACCCCCGCAAAAAGTTAACGGAGACGAGACAACATTGCTGTGGATTTTTTTTACCTACTCCTCAACTATTATCTGGAGTTTTATAACAGTTCGGTTTTAATCTCAGTGTACATTTTCCAGAATATGTTAATAAAGGAAACAAAAAACAAAAAGGTTATTCACAGTGGAGAAGCATAAAAATATTTAATTAAAGATTTAAAGATTAAATATTCTTCATTCGTATTGAGAGATGTTGTTAATTTACATTTTTATTATAATATATATATGTAATTTGATTCTGGACAATTCAAGAAATTTAAAAATAATTCTTGAGATGTGAAATTGAATTACAGGTGTCAAACCGAATCTGTCCGAAACAGATAACGGCACAGTGATTGTATGTTCAAAATATGTGTGTTGCAATGCAACAAAATTTGTATATTCGGTAAAACAGGCCATCCAATGCGCATGCGTCGGCTATTTACAACCACCGGATGATTAAAGAAGCAACTCTCTCTGTGTAGGAAATTATGAATTATTGTAAAACGTTTTCGTTCATTTCAATCATTAAATTTACAGTGTTTTAGTTATTTTGGGATAACACATTCTTAGTTTAAACAGATTCTAGTTCAGAAATTGTTGCTGGTTGAAACCCGGCCGAGAATCGAACCCACGACCTTCAGAGTTAGGCACCGAATTCCCCGCAGTAAATGTCGGCCACCTAGACCACTCAGCCCAGATGGGTTTCAATGCGCAAACATTTCTGAACTAGAATCTTTTCAAACTAAGAAAATGTTATCCCAAAATAACGAAAACACTGTTAATATTCACTTTATAATAGACGCAAAATTTACTCATTAAATGAGATAAAACAGACTTATTGTCATAACAGTCACGTAACTCATTGAGTATACCTTCAAATAGTCCACATGGTGTCACGAATCCATGTTTGATCGCGTTACAACATTAATTCTTACTTCTGTTCTCCCTCTCTGTGAGAAATTATGAATTCTTGTAAAACCATTTCGTTTTTTTTTTCAACCATTACATCGGATAGAACAGATTTATAGTCATAATACTCGCTAAAATCATTGAGTATACCGTCAAATAGTCCACATGGCGTCACGTATCCATGTTCGATCTCGTGACAACATTCCTATTCCTGTTTTCATTTTTTAGAAGTGATGTCATTTTTCAATATTCCGGGGAATTAACAGGTGTTTCCGACGTCTTCAATTGAATTTGTTAGTTCATTGAATTCAGATGTTTGTACTTTAAAATACCTGTAATTAATTTACATTAGTCAATAATTTGACGACTCCTGAAACATTATTATCTGACTTTCATTTGTTCTCAGTATGATTTGTCCCTTGAGTTAATTATTCGCCCATCTGTTTTCTTTGTTGTGCGTCGGGTTTTTCTGGAAATATGGATTGATAGTCATGTTTAAGAAATTGAAAAATGCGTTTTGGAATCTGATTCAACATCGGAATTTGTTCGCGAGGACGATGCGGCATTTTTGTTTTTCGCATCTCTATATTATTAATGTTGCAATACTTGTGATATTAAATTTGGGAATCAAACCATCGTAACATTTGTTATAAGATGCATTTAAATATTACCTCTTTGCGTTTGTTTAAACACATTAATTATTTATCGACTGCTGAATAAAACATGGCAAATGTCTTCGTTTTTAATCAGGCTGATTTGCAGGGAACATTCTGTAAATCCACGGGGAATACAACCCCAAACATCACTGACATTAACTGATTCCGCGAACACAGAAAGCCGAAATGCCTTTACAAGATTGGTGTGAGAATAACTCCATGACTCATACCAATTTATCAAGAATATTTTACGTAAGGCGAGCACGAGATCAGACTGCTGTCAAAGAATTGTGAATTACTGCACGTGTTTGTCGCGCGCTCAGCTCTGGAATGTCAATATAACAGATTACACAACGAACACTGGAGTTCACGAGACGAAGCGAACATTCCGATGTTAATTGACAAACACATTTTCAGTTTTACACGTCATGCTTGCAATCATAAAAAAAAACGTGACAGTAATCTTATAGCGCTTTGTGAAAAGGCAAATCCTTGACTGGAAAGTAAGGCAGGTTCCAAGCCGAGTGCCCGCGAGAGTTGCATGCTAGCTGAGAACAATTTCATTCTTGATAGGGTTCCTTTGTTTCCAGCAAATTAGACTTCAGATATCGTTTTTACCACACGTTTCCAAAATAATATATTTATTAAAATTTTAAAGACAGTGTTAGGACTGAGGTGTTTGATCTGGTGTTAAGAGTGGAGACTATAAAGGTAATTTTCTTAATGGGACTATTGTCACCATGTAACGGGCTTCAAGCTGCCAAAATGCTAATTCAGTACAAATTCGCTGCTGAATAAAACGCGTCTTGCCAAAGGCAAATGCCCAACCAATTCGCCCGCGGCCGTGGCTTAGTAGTAGCAAGTGCGTTTACTAATCCTACTTCGATTTACCGTTCACGGGATCGAGTCCGTATGTCGACCATATATATGGACAAGTCACACGATGTGGCTCCGGCAATCGCGGGGTGGTTTTTACGAGGTTTCCTCTCGGTTTTCCACCGCATTTAGACAAGGAGCCGTGTGAAGTGGAAAATACCCTTAAGTACGACGTTAAACCTCAATCAATCAAACAAACAAAAAACCTAACCAAGTCACCAACCTTGAGCATGGCGTTTCTTGCTAACAACAGTGTGTTTCAAACATATCCATGCTGTCTTTACGTAGCATTGCCTGGACATTTAAATTTTTACTTGAGCAATACTCTACATTGTATTGTTGCGTTGGTGTAAATACACTCCAGAACGGCGTAATACACCCATATATCAATCGACTGAACCAAACAAACATTAAAATATGTCACCCTAAACAAAGTTAAACAATTTTTTTTACAACACCAAGTCTACAACATTGACTATTGTGTTCTGTGGACAGGTTTAGTTAAAGCAGAAGTATATTAACTAGAAGTATGTCTGTGTCTGTATCTGCGCGCTGTGTATTCCTAGCTAATTAAACAACCATTTGCCAAAGTGTCTCTCATCCTCGTCGATACAGGGGAGATAGTTGAGGGCTGTATTGAGACCTGTGGTGCTAATTGAGAAAGTCCCAGTGAGATTATTATCTTTATTTCAGCAGCCGATGGAGATCAAGCGAACAAGTGTGATGGTATTTACTGCTTCCATAATTTACTGCAGGATCCGAAAAAGATGTTTCTAGAATTACGTGCCATATCCCCTAAAGCTTTGCGGATATTCTCCACCGCCAAGACTTAATTAGAAGACTAAATTACATTTTGCTATGTGGATAGCCGGTAGTGTGTTGCATGCCTGAGATTTCGTTTCAACTAGGGATTTTAATTCAGACAGATTCTTACACTTTTATAAAATCTGGATTTAGTATAAACCTAGTGTATGCAATCAAAGTTATTATTCTAGTGTCATCTGATTTCACACTATTTGAACAAAACATGCAGTGACATAAAACCTAATAATTTATTTTTTTATTTACTTATCTAAGTATTTACTTTTTTACTTACTTATTTATTTATTTTATTGATTGGTTGGTTGATTGATTGATTGATTGATTGATTGATTGATTGATTGATTGATTGATTTATTTATTTATTTATTTATTTATTTACGAATAAAACAGTACAGCATATATATAAAGGACGAAGATTAGATGTACACAATAAAACATAGAGATTTTTAATAAATTTATGCAATTATTGATTTACAATAAAATTGTTTTTCGTTTTGGTGAACCAGTCCCTCTGCAATATTTAATATGGTAGAATAGATGGTTAATCTCTCAACAGCCACGTTTATAGTCTATAAAGGGGAAGATGCATGAAGACCGAGTCCGAATAGCTCGAGGAATAATTTAGCACATTGGAATTATAGTTCCATTGTTAACACATCGCATTACAGTAAGGTAAAACAAACTGAATAAGGAATTGGAAAAAATAGGCAATGATCGTTAAGGTGACTACAACATACGTGCTTCACATCGCCCATCACGAGATTACATTGTTCTGCTATAGCATAATTCTGTAGCAATGAAAGCGGTAAAAATAAAAAATAAATACATTCCCCAACACAGTAAAGTTACTGTGTTTTTATAGGGAGGAAATTGCTTTACATTGATATTCTTGCGCTGTCATTCGATGCGACTTTTCCCCTAGTTTCCTTCCGATCGCTTTCCCCTCCCGGCGTATATAAATTCCAAGCATGTAGAGTTATTTCCCTTCCGTGACAGCTCGATGTTCACGAACTACGTTTCTGTTTTTCTGCGGATGAAGATTAGTTTTCAGGGCGCAGCTGTGAAATGTCAACAGAACCCTAAACTATTTTTTTCTCTCTCTCCCTTTTCACAAAACAACTACTCTAAAAATCAAGTATCTCTTCAGTCAATCTCTGTTATTTGCTCGGGTCAGTAAGCAGTTAACTGTTTGAAAAAGTAAAAACCTGTGAGAAAAATACATATGATCTGAAAAACGTAAGCAGATATCATTGATGTGTATGGTATGCTTTACTAAAGGTCGAAAGTGAAGTGCTTTGGATATATTTTAAGTACAACTGTGTTCTGAAATAAAATACAATTGTGTGATATATGTTAACCGTGTTTCCATTCTTCAGAAACTAGGCATTTTCTGAATATCAGAACAGAGGCAATTGTTATACGATATATCGGAATTCTATAGTACGTAGATCTCTTAAAGGATGCCTGCAGTAAGGTGGGGTCTCAAATAGCATTGATACGCTAATGTTGTGAAATACGATAGCCAATTGTGAACGCCTCCAACGAGTTAACATCTGATAAAAGCATCTTATATCTGCTATGTTTCTCACCGCCGTGTAGACAACGGGTTCGAGTCTGCCTTCGTTAAAGCTGGTGCATTCAGCTCCAGACGTAGTCGTTCCAACTATACTTAAAAGTTGACAATCATTTTGTCAACAGACCTACTCTCTTAGTATCATATTGTCTTGTTTGGTATATACGGCTATTTACAATTAGGGTATAGACCATTTAGTCAGTCATCAGAACAACAGTTATCAGAAAATCCGTAATTTTTGCTTAAATCAAGTTTGTTTATTAATGAGTAAATCTGGGCTCATATTGAGAAGGATAGTCAGCTGTATAGTTTTAATTTAAATATTATTTGCACTGCGATCAAACTATCGTTTGTAGCTGGTGACCGTTTGTTTGAACTTTCTCACTGTCACTCGTGTACAACGAAATATAAAACAATATATATAAACTATCGATAGGAGGTGACAAACTGTCAATGTTTATGACCCCATCTTTCCACAAAACCGTATAAATAGATATAGTACAGCAATTTGGACAGTACTGTTTCCTTTTTAGGAGAGAAAATTTGTTTTCTTTTATATGCTTTTGTGTCTAGTTCCGGTGCAAAATTTTAGCTTTTTTTCTACAAAATTGGCCGAGCCTGCCAACATAAATTCCAAGCTATTTCCCTTCTATGACAGCTCGGCGTAGGACTTTTTTTACTTCTGCGGATGAAGATTAATTTCCAAGACGCAGCTGTGAAATGTCAACACAAACTACTTTTTCCTTTCTCGTTTTTCACAAAACAACTACTCTTAAAATCAAGTATATCTTCAATCAATCGGAGTTATTATTCGGGTCACTGGGCAGTGCGCTGGTTGAGGTCAAAGGGCAACTGTGAGAAAAATACAGATAATCCTTTAAATGTAAGCAGATGCTACTGATGCGAAACAGTGTCTGCAATGTTAGTATGATTAACTACACGAAAGTTTATTAACTGCATAATCAATTTTTCTTTTACCAATTATTTCTTTTCCACTTTTGAAGGAATTTTGGAGACCAGGTTGTGGTTCAGATTGTATGATCAGATTTTTATTGGATCTCTGTTATTAATTTTGTTGTGCAAGTGTTGATTCCGAGCATATTCCAAAACATAAACAGCGAGCGGGCGGTTTGGGAGGGAGCTTCCGGTTGCCTGGTGCTCTCAGTGGTAACGGCAACATGAAGCTGATCTGTTTGCGATGTCTTGTATTACGTGAATATATTATGTGATTGTCCTGCTTTTGTCATGTCTTGTCTTTGTCTGTTGCCAGAGGCGTTGAGAGTAGTCTTCTTCGTCCATCAGGCCGGCACGCTGTCATATGAACGAAATTCAGCGTTGCACTTCAATCAAATAAACAAACTTTAACAGCGAAACTATAGTATAGAAGCAAACTGCCTGACGACTTATTGTAAAATACATAGTTGATTTTACTGTGAAGCGGGAATGCCAATGCATGTCCAAATTAATTTGACATATCTTATATTGTTATTATTATAAAGTTTCCCGAATTGATAACGCTTCGGACAGTGCGCCATTTGCATTGCAACTTTGTTATGCTCTGACTCGCTTAACCCCCAATATTTATTCTTTGAAACATTTGTTTAAAATCTTCGATTAAGTAAAAATACCACACAATCGGACACACGATTTTCCTCAGGGCCTTGTCCCCATTCCTGTACCAGGGCTGCCTTATCACTGGGTCCAGTTTTTAACATGCGTTAGGTGAATCAAAATAAAAATGAACAAAATATTGATTTGAAAAAGAAAAATTTAAAAGATGTTTTTAAGAATTGCGTGTGCTCTGAAACTATACGATCGCATTACCTATAGTCTCGGTTTATTTATACCGTAGTGATTTACCCGGGCAATAACCACACAATTTACTGTTTTCTGTCCAATGTCAATACGTAACATGGTCATGGGTCAAGACAAAGCCGCCTTTACCTATGGACCCTCTCTGCCCCATTTGATTAAAACCGGAAGCCGTCTTACCTCTATGACTTTCGTATAGACCGAATTGTCATAAACCAGGACCATTTTGAATTTTGAAATTACCGAAAATTGTGCGGTCGTCGCCAGGCAAATTACAGCTGTATAAATACACCGAAATTATGCTATGATGTCATTCAGCTGTAGATCAATGCAATTCCTTTGTAAAGATACTAACAAATTTATTTAATATAAAACCAACAAATTGTTCCATTGCATCTAGTCGCACATATCATTTTTTTTTTTAATTTTTAAACAGCTTTTTTTGTAACTGTGGCAAAAGAAGAGCTTCGCCGCGTAACTTTTTTAGAAGGACGTGAAGGCGCGGTTTTATGCCTAATTTGCAGTATGCGTAGAAAAGCTAGATGGTACTTTATGGTTACAAATGTTTTTACCCATGGAGGTAGAGCGGCGACATTTTTAAAAAAATGTTAACTTGTTTGATTTATATGAGCAAAAGTTCGGTAAGGTTCATTGGAGAAATTCTAGAATTTTTTTGCTTTCCCCTAAAGCAACGCGAGAAAGCACACTCTCTACCACGAAAGTCCAATTTGAACGTTATGTACGAGTCTGAGAAAAAAGAACATCTAAAAGCTATGAGACAAGACATCTGTTACGAAACATATTTTAGCCAGCCGAAAATATTGCAAGGCGTTCAGGATTATGTCTAAATTTTTTATCAGTCATCACTTAGGCTCGGATCTGAGATGCTTTGCGGGACCAAGAGCTGTCTAACTGCGCCATTATAGCGGAGTAGAGTTAGCAAAATATTCCGCAGCCGCTGTTTCGTAGTATCGTTATCACATACCTTATGTCTAGCTGTCAGAGAACTACAACATCAGCTTACCGCTCTTATTACCGATGACAGCCTACAAATTCTCAAGAATTTTTTGCTTCTCAGAAAGATAAATCACTTTGCGAGAACAACAACCGGGTGAAAACTAAGCATTCCCATTAGTCTCAGACGAATTCAAGTTACTACCACATGCCTCGAAAGCAATAAAACAAACCTAATTACTAATATTGTCGTGTTCGGAGGCGAAATATCAGATAAAAAGCAATTTACTGTTCTCGTGTTTCGGAAATAATGTTTAGGCTTTATTACGATAGGGTGTATACGGCAGACATATGTGTAAACTATGCGTATGGATATACGTTTATTGTAGACTAGGAAATATTGCTTCACCGGGATTCGAACATGGGTTTCTAGCAAAACCAGCATTTTAACCTAAAATTTTCGTCCAATTAAAGGCGGCGTATGGATATATATATTTTATTGCAGAGAAAGAAAATTGTGCTTGACTCCACTGGGATTCGAACTCGGATTTCTGGCTAGATAAATATATATATAAAGCATACTTTGACTGATATTCCTTAACGATAGAAGAAAAACCTAATTTAAAGTTGTTCTTGCATGTAAAAATAGAGTTTGCACCCATTTGATTTAAACCGTCGCAATCTTACCTCCATAGTATACAGTAAAGACGGCTTGGCCATGAACCAAGACCATGTTTTGTAGTGATATTCGGCAGACTACTGTTATTGTGCGGTCGTCATCCGGCAAATAGCAACTGTATATATACACCGGGACTACGTAATTATACCGTGCAGCTGCAGATGAATAAATTTCTTTTAAAATCTACTTGAAACTTTAATTATTCTGAAATCAACATTCTCTTCATTTTTATTTTGATCCACATTGCGCATTTACACATTTTCAAGCATCTTGTTTTTCTTGTAAGTGTGCATGGCTATCCCATGTCTCCGCAGCGCGACCACCTGTGACAAACGCAATGGCGTTGGTGGTTCCCAAAGTTGGAATCTCTTGTAAAAGGTTTGATGATACTCGAAAATGGCGTTGGTCCGCGATTTTACATCAGACAGCCACAATTGCCATTTTGATTGTGAATCATTCCCGTTGATTCTAAGACATTAACTACCCATGTACGTTGGTATTACTGATGTGCCGTTATTAATGCTGTGTTTTTCATTACGTAAACTGCAATACAGCTGTGGTGATTGTCGATTAAGGAATTTTTCACTTTTTACTGCTGCGAGAAGAAGAAAATTTGAACTGAGTGGCATTGTGGGAAAAAATTCCAATATTGTGTTCTTTATCTTCGGAGAAAAGTTTTCAAATTTTCTCGCTACACATCTTAATTTTTGTTTTCTTTCTGTAAGATTTGGAACCACTTCACGCCCATTGTGTGACGATTCTCTCTGCAGCCAACTTCTTGGGAGGAAGCAGTACTATAACAAAAACAACAAGAAAATGTCTCGTGCGAGCCATTTACACGATCCATCAACTTCCGGTCGAGCACAGGCGCGCTCTGCCGATTGGTAATCATCTTTCAAGTTGTCTCTTTACAATTGAGTGCATTTGATTAAAACCGGAAACCGTCTTACCTCCATGCCTCATGCAGCCGTAGATCAATGTAATTCCTTTTAAAAGATACTAACAAATTTCCTTATTCTCAAATCAAATTTTGTTTCCATTACAGTTTGACCCACATTGCACATTTTCACATTTTTAAACTGCTGGATTTTTCGTAACTGTCGCTAAAAGTAGGTAGCCGTCTCGTGGCTGCTTGATAGGATAGTGATTGCGCGGGTTTATCACAAAGTTCCCAGTCTGCGTTGAAAAGCTAGATATAGTACTTCATGGTTACAACATCAAGTGTTCAAACAAGATGTGGATCGGGTGACATCATCGACCGTTGAATCAAATTTCAAACTAAATCTACAAGCGTTATCTTCCATCTTCAGTATGGTCATAATACACCCAAGATTCATTCGCCGTGTAAATAGTCGAGTATAATCCGACCGGATATAGGCTTTCGTGTAAATTCTGGAGCACACGGAATGTTTAAACTGAGAGATTGAATATATAGACCATTTCTATGAAAGTAAATAGATCTTCTGACTGCAGGTAGTGCGATTTTGTTTCTGAATTAGTTAGCAAGTTTACATTTTGCTTGCCTTTTGTCAGGTTGTTTGACGTTAGTCTTATAAATATGTAACAGGAGAAAGACTCAAATAGCTTGCATAAGGGATAAAAGTTATGGCCTGTTTGCATCCACAGTTAATCCTTGGCTTTGAGCATTTTTGTCAAACACGCGTGACTTTTTCGCGAATCAATATTCATTTAGGGATTTTGCGCGGCTTAAGCGTGAAGTAACTGATGGCGATCTGAGAGAATATCAATTTAATCGTAGCGAAATGATACCACTCTAATTTCCAGGTACTGTGCTGTGCAAGTTTGTAGTTAATTAAAATCCGGATAAAGTCAACAGTTGATCAAACTTGGCCGCCTGATTTCACTGACAGCAGACGACAGTTCATCGTGTGACATGTGTAAGGTTTCAGAAAGCGCGTGCTGGAAGATCATATGCGCATGTGCTCTGTTTGCCCACCACCCATCCCATTAAGGCAAGTCAATGAGGCTAGAGGATGGATCATTAAACACAGAAACTTGAAACCGTAATGTCAATAATTGTGGCGAATGCAATTAGCAACTTGTTTATTGCTGAAGCGAATTTGGCAGAGAAAAATCGTTGCTGGCAGAGCAGCTTCATGAGAAAATCTGCCATAATCAAGGGGAGGGGATGTGTTTGTTGGGGGGCGGGGGGTT
>JAQQZZ010068561.1:0-22525 GCA_030265115.1 Mopalia vespertina | reverse complement strand
ATCTGGTCATTTCATTTTACGAATAATTCTAACAGTAAACGGAGTAAAATCGCAATGGGAAATCAGAGAAAATTTATCTTTAGCGCTATCGCTGTCCGCCATTTTGTTTTTTGGAGAGTTATCTCCCCTTAACGTGACATCGATAATATATATTTTTTTTCCAAAAACTTTAGGTGCGCGGTTAACACTCACCTAAATCAACTGTCCGGCGCGCGTAGGTGCGCGCGCCTCAAAACACAATGCCTGGTGGGTCTTTGTAGGGTGCTTTATGTTGCCCTGGTGCTCTCAGAGTTAAAGGGGAACAGGAAGCCAATCTGTTCGTGGTGTCTGTATTGCGTCCTGTATTTGCCCATCTTGTCTTCGTTTGTTGCCAGTCTGTCAACGGTGGTTTCCTTCATCCATTGGGCTGGCACATCGTCATGAAATACCCTTGAGTACGGTGTAAAACCCCAATCAAACGGGCAAACCATCAACTATAAAATAAATAATGAATAAATTCATTTAGTAACTGTTTGCCACTTTTGCAAACTTTACATGAACACTCTGGTCTAGTTACTGTCTACCTACTGTGTGCTTATGTTGATTGGACACTCATTTGCAAGCAAGGTGTTTTGTCTAGTACCCAAGGCTAAAATTTAAAATTTATTTCATGTTAAAACCACAATCAATCAACCATACAATCTTCAGTTGTTGCTGGTGGTTTCTTTGTCCCATTGAGCTAGCACACCTTGATGAAATAACTTTTTGCACTGTGTTAAACCCTTTTCATTAAATTTTTCATAAAAGTTTATGTAAATGAATCCTTTATTTCAGGATGAGGCAGCAGGAAGAAGATGACCGTTTAAGGCAAGACCAACAGCAACGACGACAGGATAATATGATTCGACGCAATGACAACATGCATTATGATGCTTTACCACAGGAGGATTTGATGATAGGGGTAAATGTCACAAAATTATTTAAAAAAATCCTGAACATTTGCTTATCATATGTGACAAAAATTAAACAAATCTTTAAATGCCCCCCAAAAAAGCAAAATTTTGTGGGCTAATTGCAATGTTATTTCAGCGACAATCACAAATCTGTGTATTGACGGCACACATTCTAAAAGTAAATAACTGTTAATACACGGTTAAAGTGGAGTATTGCTGCAAACCCCAAAAAACATGTCTTATGAACCCAAGGGGAATTGGTTACACTTTTCAAGACGTTCAACAATCAAGATTAAAATAATCCTTGTTTAAACCCTAAGCTTACAAAAATTTGGTAAAATATTTTCTCAATTGGTCTTATTTTGGCATACACTTGTAATGTTTGGAGTATTAAAAAACATTACAACTAACATAATTTTTTGGAGATATTTGGGTGACAATGAAAGTTTAAAAGCCATATTTTGGAAGTCTCCTTACAATTAAAGATGCACACTTTCTAAGAAAAAACGAGTTAAAAGTTGTGACGGTTCTCCAGTATTTCTATTAAGGTCTCCTTTAGGTGTAAGACATGGTTTTTATCTTCGTTGCAGCCTGGAGGTCGTGGTAGCGCCCCTCCCCTGCCCCCTCCGCCGGCCCCTCCGGCCAGTATGGGACTAGACAGAGGCCGACAACAGGTACTGCCAGCACGATCTTCTCTCCAAGGACCAGTTGCTCTGATATTGGATCAAAACCAATTGAAATCGTTGATCCACAATTGCTAATGTTGTCTCGTATACTCTGAAATTATCGTAGAGCAACTGGGCCTTGGCCTATAGATGTTGTGGTAGTAGTGTGTGTGTCTTACTTTTGAATTCTTGTCGGCCATTCTTTCAGTCTATTGCATAGGTGTCATCGAGAATTGTGTTGTACTCAAAACATCCCGAAAGCCCAAATAGCTGGTCAATTTTGATTTTATTTATTTATTTTCCCTTGTTTTTCCCTTGTTTGAATGAGATCTGTTAATGTATTTCTCTAATTTGATATTTTAAAGATTTAGCTTGGAGTCCCAATTAGGTTGTGGATAAAAAATGTTTGGTCATTACTTTAGTATGCACACATAAAATAATAATTTTGTCTGTCAAGGCAGTAGATTTCAAGCATACACATTTTGCCTTTACTTGGCATTGGAACAAGTTTAATGATCCAGCACAGCCAAACCTCATACATTGTGTGTAATAACATTACATATCGATCAGAACAGAAATCACAAATGATCAGTCAGTGAGTTGTATTTGCTGGCTTAATGAAAATATTCTACAGTAATCGACAATAGAAGCTTAGAGTAAATAATGAAATAATTTTTGTCTTTTACATAAAAAAAAAAATACAAAAAATAAGCCAAAAGAGGAGAGTAACAAGGAGAAAAGTCTTTTTGCAATGACTGAGTTTTATCCCTAAACACATGGCAGTAAATGGGGAAAGGTTATCAAAAAGGCGTGGAATTTTCATCAAATGGTACAGGAAAATCCTAGAATTCAATCTGTAGTACTATGTGCATGGATCCTGATTGAGCGTTGAACAACAGTGGGACAGTTTTCTAATTTTTCTCTTTCCTGTTTATTAATTTTTTTTTTTTTTTTTTTTGCATATGTTGTATTAACTGGTGGTTCTCTTTCCAGATGGGAAACAACTACAATAATCAGATGATAGGTGGTGATTCAAACTTGGGTGGACCAGGCAGTCAATTGGTATGTATTTGTTCTTTTTAATTTTGTTCACCGTGTTTTTATTTTGTATCTACTTTTTCAGATTTCAACCAGACCACTATTGTGTTACCGTATATTGTAGTAAAGTACTATATGACAAGTTGATAGATGTAATTTTATTTTTATACTTTTCTTAGGTTATCTATAATACAAATAATGCGGTATACTTCAAATTGATATCTTCAGACTTGAACAGAAAAATTTAAACAGTGGGTATGGCCACTAAGTATCAAAGTAGGAATATTTACGCTTTACTGATGCTGTAATTAGCACGGAATAGTATGAAATGGACAATACATCTTCTTATAAATGAAATATCCTGGAGTACGACGATAATCGAATTCATATATAGCTTTCCTTTGAAATTCTATTGTGTAGAATGTTTGTTTTTTTCGAGATTTCGCCCCAGTTTTCCACTGTATTTAGCGAGGAATATTATGAAATGGACAAACTTATGTCTTATAAGTGAAGTACGACGATAAAGCCCAATCGAATACATGAAGCTTTTGATTGAAATACTGATTTGTAGAATATGTAAATTGTAACATTGTGATGAAGCCAGACAGAGCAATGAAAATTGTTTGTGTCCTGGGATGATGGTGTCATCAAAAACCATAATGTTCAGAATCTGTTGCCCGCATCAACACATGGTACATGTAATTCCTCCCATGTACATCCATCTAGCCTCTTAATGCTAAATCAATAAAATTAATTTTATAATGAAGAACTTAAAGTTGATTTAATCCTGACCTGCTATGGATTTTAACCTGTACAGATATGTATCTTGATTGAATTGTGGCACATTTTTCTTGGTTAATGTTGATTGTATGTGATCCTCTTCAAAAAATTTTCAAAGAGAAAAATTCTAGTGGGGCTTTTTATTAACCAAGTTAAACCTCACTTGGTTGTCCGTACAAGCTTTACAGGCACTGGCCATGTGATAATCGGCGTGTTAGAACTGCAACTGGTTGAGCAGCTGTCTGTTTACTGTTTGCATTAAAGGGTGTCTTGGCACCATTATATTATTGGTCTTTGCATGGATGCTATTCTCTTAAGCCAAATGTAACAACAAATATTCAACATACATAGCATTTGTCGCAGAATTTCATGTAAAAAAATTGCTGTATGCATTTATGTAGAAGACCTAATTTTGTTTACTTTCATTTTTTTTTATTGAGAAGGAGCAATACTACAGGGACTACAAATTATGGACATGTTCAAATTGATGTATGTGGGCTTCTTGTTGCCCTGGTGCTGTGTAGCTAATGGGCAATATAAAGCTGTATAGCTTCATTGTTTTGTATCCAGTTTTGTATCTTTGTCGCCAATAATTTCTTTGCTAATTAATAACCATCAATTTTTACTTGTTTACATGTTGGTATATGGGATTGGCTATTTCTTTTTGTGTTCTTTATCAACCGTATATGATAATAATTATGTAGGGACATATTTGAAAGCTGCCTGGCTCAATTTCCTTTCACACAATGTAATTTCAACTTCTCTTAATTCCTGGCATCCATGATGCATTAGTTGATTATTGAACTAAGGAAATAGTATAGAAGCTAACATTTATTTAATCTTATAAGCTCTCCATTGGTGTAGTTATCAAATTGGAGTACTCTCCACCTCTTGGGCAATCCATATAACTAGTTTAATAGTGCCTGTCCTCGGCTGTGTGTTTGACTAATGAACACCCTGTAGTGGGTGCTTGAGAGGCACTTCTCTGGTGCTTCAAAAGTGACGAAGTCCTTCTTGCTTGTCTTTTGCTAATTGTGTCTAGGGTGGTTTGCTTCACTCTTAAGCCAGACACACATATTTAAGAGTGATATAATCTTAAGTGTGACAAAAATTATTTTTTAAAAAATATAAATAAAAAACCTAGTTCCATGGGTGGTTTTATGAGGTGTCTACAAAATTCTTGACAATGAAATACAGTTTCCTATATATTTAAAAAAAAAAATCATATCTTGTATTGACTATACATAAATTGTTTGGGAAACTATCAATTTAAGTTTATCATTACAGCAAAAAAACTATTTAAAACCAGACAATATTTTCAAACAACACTAACATCAAGTTTTATTAAACCTATTTAGGATGGATATAGGACGTATGACAATGGTTTGGTAAGTTCTGTTATTTTTATCTTAATTGTTTTCTTGGTACCATTTCACAAAAAAATGTTGACGAGCAGGATGACCAGTCACAATGTGTTTTACTACTTTACCCAATCTTGGCAAAGCGTTTTGAACTGCAGTTTTCTGGTCATCAGGATGTATCTATCCTAACTATTCGCTGGACTTCATAAAATAAGTTTTGTTTATCGTTGTGAACAGTGATTGTTGTAGTGGTACTTACCTTTATTTACTGACTAACCCTGTAATCATAGTTCTTAAGTTAATGTATCAATATTTTGTGTTTGGGTGGTGGATGCTGTTTTACTGTTATTGATCACTAGTGTACCACACACCTGCAATTTGTAAGACTTAATGTACTCTGAGGCCCGCTGTCGTGGTAAGCTTGAGCGCTTACTAATCCTACTCCAATTTACCATTCACGGAATGGAGTGCATCTGTCAACAATCAGGTATAGGAGTCACATGATGTGGCTCCGGCAATGAGATTTTCCACCTTAATGAGGCAAGGAACAGTGTGAAGTGGATAAGTTGTCATATAAGTGAAATACCCTTGAGTACTACATTAAACCCTAATCAAACAATGTACCCTGTGTTGGAAAATGTTTATGTCGTAATGGATACCAAAGTCGCTTCTATGGCGCAGTGGCTAGTGTGTTGGACAACTGTTCCTCCCTCGGCATACAGCTTGAAAGTTTGAATTCACTAGTGGATCACATGTATATGGGAACAATTTCCGGGTTAGTTTTTACAAATTTTTTTCTTCAGTTTTGAACTGTTTGAAGTGGGCCAGACATAGATGTGGACTACCTATATTACCCCTTTAGTTCAATGTAAAATCTCAAACAAACTTACATGGGTTAGTGTATGTTGTGGGCCCTGGCTAGTAAAACACTACATGTAGTTTGCGGGTGGGAAAGCTTTATGAGAAAAACTAGGCCATAAGTTTTAACGGAGCCAATGGGCTTCAGGAACTCCTTTATGTTACCAGTTGGTGTTATTGCTTATATTTGTATGACAAACTTTATAAACTAAATGTATTGACCAAATGATATACAAAATATGTAATACATGCATATAAACTACAATTGTGGCCGATAGATTGGTTGTCTGATGTGTTTAACAAGTTTTTTGAGAAGTCAGTAAAGAAGGTTTGGGACATGTTTTTTCCTCTACTAAATAATTCAAATCCATCCAATAAAGCTGTACAATGAATTCATAATCTTCAACATAATCAGGTTATTCATTTATAAGTTTGAACGACATTTAAAAGTGGGGTAACATAATTATAAATTATAGTGGATAACCACTTGTTTTGTGACAGAGCACGTTGTTTCGATACATATGCCTGTATCAGGTGTAAATTGACTAAAAAAAAAATAGGAGAGATAGAAGTTATATACCAATATAAAGTAGTTGAATAAACAAAGTCAAATGTTCTAGTGAACAGAGTGGACCATAACCACAGATAAAATATCTAACATGCTACATGTATAATAAGAGGATTAATGTTCCAAAGTAACTGCCTAAGTCATACACTGTCTGGAGTTGGGAAAGGTTATTCATTTACTCTCTTGATATTCCATATTGTTCAGTGAAACCGAGTGGCATTTCGATCTACTGATGGAAAGATTGTTGAAAGTCCCAATACTGATTGTATTAACTAAACTTAAGTAGAAACGGTTAGCTGAAACAATGGGTAATTCCACATATGTTTGCTGTAAGATTATCAATAAATGGTTCTGACCCTTTAATTACATCTTAATTCTTGTGGATAATGGACTTATTTGTGAATTGCCGTCATATAAGGGAAATTCCCTTGAGTACGACGTTTAACCCCAATCAAGCAATATTTGTTAATTGTTGCAAACTTAATAAAACTATTAAACAGAAAAACAAATTATCCAAATCTATTTTATGACTGGTTGTTTTTACTAGAACTCTACCATGGCTTGAAAATCTTTATGTAAACTCCTCATTGAACTAAAAAAGATAATGTGTAGAAAAACCTCTTATTTGTTCTGTTTGATCAGTTAATTTTATTTTTACCCCATTTACTTAAAGTGACATATACAGCATAAAACTAATTTCCAATAATTAAGTTATATACTTATATTGGCAACTTTATCATACTTGGTGCTTAATCGTACATGTAAGTAGGTTTGGTATTCTAAACTGCATAATATACATGCATGTGGTCATTAGAAATAAGTGCCAGTTAAAATTTCATAAGAATAGAGAAGCAGAAATTCTTCAGTTCAGGAGTACCAAATAGTACCTTGAAACTGGCGATCTGTTTTTATAATAGTTTTATATGTCCAGTACAGGTTCCAAGTAGCAAAACAGTCATTAAATAAAATAAATTCTACTCAGCTCTGCAGTATGGCTGGCATTGGTATTCACTATGACAAAGTGTGTGGTAATTGTGTTCACATTGTCACAGAAAGACCATGACAATTCAGAATCTGATCAGTTGGTCCCTAACATAGGTTGTGATTACATGGTGTGGCTCTTGGTTGTATAACCCACCGCAGGCCTTCAGATTTTAGATGACCGGTGTGTGTTAGAACAGCCCACCTTGAATCCGAAGACCAGCCACAGTTTGTTTAGAACTCTACTACAACTGATACTTGTGATACAATTCAATAAATCAAACATACAAGCTAATTGGTATTGTAACCTTCTAGAAAGTGAGTGTTTCCTGTTTCTGTCAGAGAAAACTGTTTTGAGGTTATACTGTGCTTATTATTTGGTCAAAATAGAATTTACTGGTTTAGGTCATTACGTCAGGTTTGTCCTATTTAGTGATAAGGACAGAAGTAAAAAAAAACAAACTAGTTTTAATGTTCATTCACTAGTGGAGGAATAAGAGCCAGGCAGCATTTGAAAAGGTATTTGCCATAGGATAGGAACTTAAGCATTGTTAGACAAATAATTTTCCCTGATGGGTGGGCTTTCATTACAGGCATAAGTGACATGTGGTTATTTGTATTAACAATATACATTTTGTATGTGTTATTATTATTACTTGTTGATAAATGCTAACGTATTACCTTAATTTTCATTTCCCCCCTTGCTATGTTGGTGCTGGACCTCCTGGATTGATAAACCTCTTCAACTTGATCAACGAACCATCTGATACCTTAAATTTTGGATATTCCAACTATGTTGAACTCTCAAAAAATTAAAATAATTCAATTGAATTTAACGTAATGACTTGAAACAGTCATATGACCAAGGAAATCAAGGAAATTCCTTTGGCACTAGTGGAAGCGGCTTCCAAGGCCAGGGAAATATCGCTGGGATGGGTGGGGTAGCTGGGCCAGGTAATGTGTTTAACCAGAGTGGCTTGAACACTAATGGTCAGGGAATGCGCGGAGGTGACCGTGGGATGGACAGACGTCGTGAAGGAGGGCCTCGTGAAGACTACGGTGAAATGAAGAGAATGAGACGCTATTAATAATATATATCATCATGGACTTCCCTTTAATCATAGTAAATGTGCTTTTGTGGATCTGGTCATCTTGTAAGCATCCTGGATTCGAATACCATTTAAATTTCTCAGAAACTTTTTTATTATCTCTACTTCATCTTTATGGTCACTCAATTGGATAGTGCCCACCATGGTAGCTAACTTCGGTTAACCAGGGTGGACTTCACACATCATTATGTATACAAACATTCATATATTTATCATGGAGAAGTGATAAATCAAAAGATTAGGCTTAAAATGTGGAAAATTAAACATTAAAGTATTATCATGATTATTATCGTTGTACCATTCACGTTGATTGTAGATTCTTGTTAAGTTGTGGATGTGTTCGTTCGTTTTGTGCCGAGCTTGTGTATAGTATGTATTTTAGCTATAGTGTTTTAAAATAAATATATACCAACATAATTAAACTTCTTTCCTTAGTTAATGGAAAACCTATAACTTCCAGCGCAAGAGATCATTATGTCAGCTCTGTATGGGTTACAGCATGCCAAATACTGTATGCAATGGTTTCTTGATTATTGGTTTAAAAGTAAATTTCTTGCAAGCTGCTTTCGAACAGAAGCTTTTTGAAACCCAAGCATACATGGCTTTTCCTTTACATCATTTTCACATCTTGATTTTTTTTTTTTAAATTTTAAATTTTTAATAGCAAGGTTTTGCTTAAAAAATTTGACATGCCAATTGGCTAGAATTTTTTTTTTCCAAATGCATTATTAAAACAAAACTGACTATCAATGCATGTTTCCTGGTAAAGGATTATTTTTTAGTACTGATTCAGTATTGTTTCTGGTATAGCCGAAGATAAAATCGAGGAACTGGGTGTCTTCTGAAAAAAAATTTTGCTTTGAATTTGTTCATTTCAATTTGTAAGGAGATTTATTACTCTGAGGTACATTTACTGTTTCCACAACCTGCTATACATAGTCTGTACCGGTAATAAAAATGATGTAAGGGAAAGGTTATAGCTAAGAAAGAAAAGCCAGAACAAATCCCAATCTAGGAAAGCTGGCCTGGCACTTTTGTTCATTGACAATGAAAGGCACAATGGATAATTCATAAGTTATATCAGACTGATAAAAAAGAAAAGAAAAATAGAACAGAGGTTCCCTGAAACTTATTTATTGAGCAATGTCTTCAGCATTGCTGCTGTTTTGTTTTTAGTTAACAGTTCTGTTGAGTGAGGTTTCTTTCATCTGCTGTCATGCTATCGTACTAATGAAGAAAAAACTTGACTTTTGCATTCAGTTCCTCCCAAACATGACTGAAAGTGAAGGATATATTAACTTGCAAACATCAGTCCTCTGTTTTATTGATAGATATTGTGTGTTAACTAGTTTAGGATGATAATTTATCAATTTTCTGATACAGAAGGCCATGGCTAACTGATAACCAGGATTGCTATAAAGTCTGTAACCTAAACAATTTATGAAGTTATAAAATGATAATGCTGATCAAGACAAATTCAGGTATGGGGATTTCAATAATTGTTCTGACAGTTTGATTCTAAATGCTTGAAACCAGTGAAAAACTTTTTGACGATTCCCCAAAAAAGTTAATGCTTGGTCTTAAATCTTCGAAAAAAACATTGCAAAAACTAGATTTACATATATGGATTCACAAACGGAAGTAAAATCCAGTTCCAAACTGTCTGGGGGGCAGTTGTACATCTATAATGGTTTTTTGATTGGCTTTTAAAAATGTGTGCAAATTGTAAGCACAATCTTCGCCGAGTAAACTATGTGTGAATTGTTGACCTAACCTGTCATACCAACAAAAGTCTACACAGACCAATGGTTTTTAAAATCTAGAAATCCATGTTAAAAAAAAAAAAAAAAAATGATGAGTAAAGATTGAGAATAGACTAGTCAGTAAGTGTGAAAGCACAATGCTATTCTTATACCAAAATAAAGATGACAAAACAGTTCAACCTTCTAATGTCTAACCACTGCATTGTCTTGTAAACTGAAGGCAGAAGCCATAATCAAACTTACAAAACAATTTGGTTTATTTAATTTAGTGACACATTGGTCATTTTCAAGAAATCACTTTGCCTGAAATTTGTACACAAAACATATGTATATTTTTTAAATCTACGAGGTCCTGAAGAATTTAACATTTTAATCTCCCATGACTGACTTTGGACATGGCTGTCTCAGATGGAGACCAGAATAGGTGATTTATCAAGAAGTGAAATGAAACCTGGACCATGGCAGCATTATCAAAGTTATATTCATTCACCAACAATGAAATCAATCTATTAGGATGATTCAAAAGAAACATTTAACGTTTGATTTTTAATAATTTTCCAGGGAACCAACTAAAAAAATTGGTTGAGTCGTTGTCTAGACATCAATTCAAACCATAATAAATACAAAAGATAACACATTTGGTGTCTATGGCTTAATTCATGTCCTGTTTTTATGTGAACTAAATATGGCTTTGGTGATGCTCCAAAAAGGAAATATGTTTGTAGAATCTCCAATGCATTGTGAACCTAATGTAGATTCGTTAGTATGTATTCGGGTATACATTAAAATGGAAAAACTTAAATATCTACAAATTCTCTGAGAATTTAAAAATCGCCCTCGACCAGTGTCGAAGATCTGTTGCAATGCTTTATCTGCCATACAACATGTGATGTCAGAGGTCCAATAAAAAGAAAAATCAGTATGGACACAGCCATCTTAAAATTGACTTTAAAGACTGGGGACGTGAATACACTACAAATTCTGATTTGTGATGTAGAAACTGTTAACATCGTTTTCTATGCCGCCAAGCAGGTAGTTTGAAGCCACCTTCTAGCTTCCCTTACGCGCTCAAGAGCTACATGTAAGCTAAAAACTGATGATTTTCTATTGGGTCCTGTGTCCTGCCTTGTCAGTAATGCAGCGGGTGGTTTCCTTGACCCAATGGGCTGGTAGACCATAATGGGAGTGGAATATTTGAAGTAAGATATTGAACCACAAACAAATCTATAGTGCCACATTTGATGTGCAATATAACAAATTCATGTTTGCATAAACTATTGACCGCCATCTCTTGTGTTAAGCCTGAATTTGATTGAGTACAAGGTATGCCAGTCTTTCTGATAAAGTAAGGAATGTGTCTAGCTGTGGAACTTAGAAAAGAGGAAGTATTCTACTGGTGTGCTGATAATTTGACCACTCGATGTTAAAATTTGATCTCTGGAGTACCTGAAAAGAATTAAGTTCATAACCAACAAGGAAATATTCCAAGACCTGTTAATGATGCGTCATACTTTTATGCAGTAAATGTACAATCAGTATTTGGAGAAAGGTTTGGATTATAATTAAAACGGAACACAGACCTGTTCCGAGAACCAGGCTTTTGGATCTACATGTTTTGATAGAAGGAACCTTAAGTATTCTGGTACTTAACATTTTTTGGTTGTTAGTGTGGCGATTTTCTCTTGGGGAAGACCTGTAAGTGAAATACCCTTCAGCTAAGACTATCAATATGCATGGTCCAAGATTTGGATTATTTTAGCAAATGCAGATAGCACCTCAATAAAGCCGAATTCAGCATAAGCATGTGTGCAATATGGAAGCCTGCGTTTCATTTGGATTTTTTTTAAAATTAAAAGCAAGCTAGATAAAATGGATTATTTATTTTTGACACCTGGCAACAGTTTTAGCCGTTTACAACAGTTGCTTTTAACAGTTGCAGCTCCTATATAATTTGACAATTTTGATCCAATCCCTGTCTGAAAAATGTCCCGGTTCTTCACCTTGTTTTACATCTACCAGCATCCTTCATCGTACTACCTGTACCCAATCACAACAGGATTTATCTGCAGTGAGAAACCTACCCAAAATCCTTCCCACTGTAAGAGAATGTTTCAACATGGCAGCAATGGTGAACTATTTTTGTTTCTTGAAAATCCTCTGGCTTAAATTTGCCTTTAGGATTATAAATCACTCTTGAGACCACACTCGTCTAAAATTGATGTTTGACCATGTACTATCTTCGAACGAAAGCAGTGATAAATCCTATAGCTTTGTGCCATGCTGTAGGACTGCTGAGATTAGTTAAATAATCTGTAAAAAAATTGTAAAACTTAAGATCATCTGTGGTAAGTATACAAATTTTCAGTTTAATTGCAATTGTTAAAAATAAGGGGTACTTTTTTTTTTTTGATTGAGTGTTCTGAAAACGCGCAATGGATCGGTTTTTATTTAACAAAAAAAGCATCAGTTTTGTCACAATTTGATTATTACTACCAGGTTTTTGGCTCTGAATTCCATCCCTGCTGATGCACCATTTACTTTTACATTTGTGGGTTGGGAATAAAAAAAATGTATATTACTCTATGCTATCCAATAATGTATATTACTCTATGCTATCCATTTGTCTGTCTTAGGGTAAGCATTGCTGGATTAAATGAAGCTTTGATGATAATGTATTTGCCAGGAAATTAGTTTTAAAAAGTCAAAAGATATTGAATTTGTTTCCCTAATGAATGTGGTGACTAAGCATGAATTGCTGAGGTGTCTTTATGTATTAGTAGTGCGTAGATTCCATTCTTGCGAACAAAGCGTAGGTGGCAGTTCTGAAGGATGGTGGGGAAGACTTAAATGAAAAGTTATAAGTAATGTGGAGACCTACCTTTTTATGGTAAGATGTTGAGGGCGAAATAGGGAATATTAGTGTAGAAAAATTCTGTTTAACCCGTCCAATGTAATCGGGACTTACAATCAACAATCTCATCAGAACTTTTAATTCATAGACTGACGTTAAAATGATGAATTTGATTAAACATGGCTCCACTGTGGATTATTCCAGCATTTTAATATAGCCGATAGACTAGGCCAGTTGAGATATTTATTCGGGGGATTCTAAAAAATATAAGATAGTCTACATATGGATGATTAGCAGAAGCAATTGTTAGGGGTGTAATGATATTAGGAAAGGTTCGGAAGAGTGTTTAGGAGTTTGAATTAATTATAAAACACTAATGCGCATTGGTTGATTTGTTCATGCGATAAGTGCAGTTTATATTTACTGTCTATATACTTCAGTGCCTTATAAGCATTATGCCGGATTACTGATACATGGAGAGCACAATGTATGAAGAATGAGAAATACCACACTGCCAGTTATGACAAAAACTAACGAAGCAACACCAGAAGACCTAGACTCCAACAGTGTTGCAGATCAGTTCTGTGTATCAATTTGCCAACTATAAGAGTTGCATCAACCTTCAATTAGCCTATGATAACATTTTACCAATCTGCAGAAAGGCTCGAGTCAATTGGATTAACGTTCCATTGTAATCGTATGTAAGACATAACTGGATCTAAGGGTGATAAATCGCTTACAAATCCTAGGAGTTTCAAATGAATGGCCTTCACAGAATGTTGCGTCAATTTTCTTTCGTGGTCTACTTGCTTAATTGAATTTGTGTATTAAATGAATGAATGAAATGTTCCATCCCGCGTCATTAGATTATTAGTAATGATATTTATGCATTACAATCAAAAAAGCTTAAAAACTTACAAGAACTATCTCCGGTCTAAATGAGTTACCTCCCTTTGAAAAGAATTATGCTATGAACCTGGGGTTTTTATTGTGAGTGAAGTATCGATTAATCATTACACCCTTTGCAATAATTGCTGGAGGCCGCGTAGTTTCAAATTTTGAAACAGAATACAAATATTTTTTCGCTTACAATTCATGGGTAGTCAATAAAATATACATCAACTTTATAATTGTTTTTTTTGGAAATTATGTAATTCTATTACTACGCAGTTATGAATATTTAAAAAAGATTGATTCAGCCATTTTAGAGTTGATACTGTTTAAATTATCAGGTTTGTTTGGGAGGGATCTGTCAATTTGCTTGCTTTTGATTATATTTCAGGTAAAGTGTCTTATGATGATTTTCTGATGAACAACATTTTTGTCACACCCATCCAGTCATCAGTGATTTGTCACTAAGAGAAGTGATGTGTTAAAAGCTGAATACATCAAAGATGGCATAAGGTGTAATACCTGCCCAAGTTACAGTCCACCCTCTTTATCACTCCCCCTCCCCATAATTTTAATTTGTCCTTTGTAACTATATAATGAACATTTATTTGATTTAAGTTGCACGACAAAATTATAACCCAAGATGTTAACCTGTTTGCTTTGACCATCAAACTAAAGATCTTGTATTTCTTGAAAAGCAAATTTTCAATACTTTTAACAATCTTTGGATGACCCAAGTTTCTGGCAAATTAAAATTATTTTGGTTCACCAAATTTGCATATATATAAACGAATCTTGAATAAATTTTTTAATATATACGATAATTTTAACAAAAATTGCTGAGCCCTGTCTGTCTTCTCGGCTGTGTTTATAGGAGGAGGGACTTTGAAATACTAACCATCAACCCTTCTGTCTGTCCGTGCCATTATTGTTGTGAATGTAAAGTAGAAGAAATAAATTACCCAGAACAATATGGCTACAATGGAATTGTGGACCTGACTGTATTTTGTCATGAATGTGTTGTAAACTTATTGCACATTATGCTTGTTTTGTGAACAAGAGAACTTGAAAACAAATAAAACAATCAATTTCAAACTTGATCCCTCATTTTCTCCAGTCCTGTTTTGAAAACAACGGTTACATATACATGGAACCAAATTCCACAAAACAAGAATTCCATTGCCTCATTTTACAAATTTACCTTTACAAATGCTGTAAAACTAGAAAATTTGACATATAAATAAACCTATCAAAATAACCTCAGAATATAGATCCTGTAAAGATCATACATAATGAGGATTGTATTTCATCACCTTCTGCAAAGCAATCTGGCTGCGATCGCATCAATTGGCAATATTCACATCTGTTATGAACAGACTGGAAAAGAATTAACTAAAACAGCTGACCATTTTCATGTGTTTTGAGACTGTAACAACCCAACTGTGTGCATAAAGTTCACTTGTTTTTTTTTTTTTAGCTCAAACTCTTAAGAAAAGAACATTGGATGTGGTGACTGAACATGTCCACCAGATTTAAACAATTTGAATGTGGTTTAGCACTATTGATTCTAAGATTCTTTTCTAATATAACTTTTTATTACAGCTTAGGAGTTGTTTTTTATGTACAAAATGCTTTTAAGTGCTTTTATTTTTATAGTCCAAAGAATTTCTGAATGTAGAAGGGAGTATCAAGAATCTGTTAAAAAATCAACAGATGTAAGAAATGTTCAGGTGTTTGACAAAATGTGTGCACAGATAATTATTGTTTTTTGTGAAATGCATGTGGTTGGTTGCAGATTCTAAGCCAAGGGGTAACTTTAAGTATGTCGTTAAACCCCAATCGAATAAACAAATCAGAGCCATGGGGCAATATCAGCTGATTGTCTTCCATCTGTTATAATGCCTTGGAAGATAAATATGCAGATTTTGTTTTATTGCACCGGATTCTACAAAAATATTAATTTGTCAACAGTGAAAACGTGTTATGATTATGGTAATGTGGCTTTAAGTGTAAGTACACTGGTGTCATTTAGCGAAATAACTTTCAGCATAACTTGGTATAAATATTTTGTATCTTTTCATGGATTGTTGTCAGAGATTTCAATGTTTCATTTACCCCTAGGCATTGCAGACATGTGAGCTAATAACCGTTAAGTTTACAGCCTAGTTAGTAAAATGTCAGTATTTGCATATATTAATGTCTTGGTGGATAGAAGTAGTGGTTTCTAGTAGATTACTCTCTGAACAAATTAAGCATATTTTGGTCTTTACTGACTGATATAATGGATTAAGTAAACCAGTGTAACCACATTATAAGGTTCCATGATGAACCAGATGGTATGGCCTGCCACATCTTGTCCCTGAATCTCTTTCCGAGAAAGCTCAAATCTGACCCAAATAAGCTCCTTGATACTTTATTGTTGCCAAGTCGAACAGACTAAATCATAGTCAATTGTGTTGATTGTTTGACCAATCAGAGCTGCGACCAACCAATGAAAATACTTCAAAGAGAATTCCTCTGGTGAGCAGTCTTGGGATTTTTTTTTTGTGTTTACCACAGCTTCTGTCACTAGGTTTCCTTATAATTATGTGAAGCAAAGCAAAAAGTGGACAATCAGTTGTAGAAGGCCATTCTTAAAATAACCCGTTTCCGGTTAACCAACCAACCAATCAAAAACTGAAAATATTGGGTTTGTGGTTTTATTTTAAGAGAAATAAAATATTATGAAAGTCAAACCTTGACGGAGCTAATATCTTGTGTATCCCAGGACGTAAGTTATCACCCTTGTCATATAAAGTAGATAAAAGTTATTAATCTCTACCAGAGTTGTTGTTCATGCCTTAATTCGTGCACAACATTCTGATTTCTGCCTTTTGTGTTTTCTTTACCATGTCCGAGGACGAATTTCTCCCATATTCTGTCATGCTTGATTTCGCTGGCATAATGATGTAGGGCGCAAATGACCCACTGCTTCACAAGTCGTAACAGAATATGAATAAAACTACAGTATGGTCAGGTCAACAAATATTTTAGTCAACCTTTTGAGCTGCATTATGGTCAGTTTAGTGCAGAAATAATAAATTATGACTTTGATGATGTGCCACTTCTTAAAAGCACATAGGTTTACACACGCTTTTGGTCATGCAACAGGTGCTTTATAATGTGGTTACGCTCATAATAAATGGTATCCACTTGTGGCTAGAAAACCATTTGACAAAACTGCACACCAAGTTATGCTATTATCGTCAATGGCAGGCTTTGTAGTTTTTAATACAGTTTCCAGCTTGGATAATGTTACTTTTCATTCTGAAACTTGCAGTTGGGAGGGAGCTTCCGGTTGCCCTCTCTGAGATAAGGGGCAAGAGAAGGCCAATTTATTTTGGATGGGGTTTTTTATTATCAGATCTTGTGATTGTGGTTTCCTTCATCCATTTGGCTGGCATGCCCATGCCTTATTTTTTCAAAATTTTGCGTAACTGATCTACCATTTGCGAGAATTTGAACCCATGCAATCCGTTGTTCGGTTACGTGAAACGAATTTGCACGAACGATAGTTCTTGTGAATAGGTTACGCTAGATATACTTCCATGTTTGTCTTTACAGCTAGTCCGTGCCTATGCATTGCCTATCTCCAACATTTAATTCTATCAGATGTTCAGCTAAAAGTTAGTGTTTTGGGTTTTTTGTTTTTAATAAAGGTAGTTTCCGACCTGGGGATGTGACAATCTAGAAATCGAATATAATTTATTTTACCTATTATAAAATTGAGACGAACCGTAACAACTTGAGCACCGTTCATTAGCAATCTATGCCTATATTTTGCTTCTGAAATATACATCCTTTGTTGTGCTGAACTGTTTAAAAATGTCTGGGAGATGATAGATAAAAGAACACGCCATGTCGCTTTTCAGAATTCCCCTATAGAACCCCCCACTGTTACCCCCTACTCTCCAGCTGTGGAATAGACTAGGATTGATACAATGTTGTAAATTGTTTTTGACATCAAAGAAACCAATAGCCAGGATGGGTTGGGCTGAGACCAATCAGAAACGGTGATACCCTGCCCATCATGTGACATTGTCTTAGTTTAATTCATGACGGACAAGGCATCCTGTCAATCATAATTTGGTTATAGCACCACTCCCTCAGTCTGTTGACCAATTCTACAGTTCCACAGGGTGGGTGTGGCTTCATTTAATAGGTCCGACACCTGGATAATAATACTTCATTATCAATCGAAAACATTGGGCCAACTGAACGCTTCATTCACTTAAACATTTTAAAAATATGCTGCAGTGTATATTTCTGACAAGTTGCCCAGGAAACAATGTTATTGTTATTAAACACTTCCCTTACTATATTGTAAATTGGATGGTAATGTAGCCTAGGTGACCAACGTGAGAATGCCGCAAAGATGAGAAGATTATTGTGTGTATTTTGGACTTATTTTGCATGAACAGTAACCGTTCACATGAATTCTCGTTAGCGTAACCTAGGTGAAAAAATAAGGCCTGCATGCCATCAAATTAGTGCTATAACCTTAAGTATTCAAACAATCTAAACTTGCATGAACTGTATGGCAATACAAATTGTCTGGTCTCCTATTTGTTTATACCCTTCTATATTGCAAGCTAACTTTGTATTTATAAGTTCTTTTTTATCATAATTTAAATTTTATTAAGGTTATTTTATCTTGGTGAATTTCCCCTTGATGTCAAATATAGGTAAATGAATATACAGGTCGATCCAATTTACATGTAAGTGTAGTTCTGTTTGGAAGTCGAGATACAATGTGAAAATAACTTTTTCCAAAACCTGCAATAAGCATAGTTCATCATTCCAACTTATCATTTCAGGATTTTATTTGCTTGCATGAAAAAGTACCTGAATTTGTATTCCAAGTGAAATATGAATCTTGCCAAGATATTGGAAACGGAAAGAAATTGATAATTGAATTGCTCAAAGAAAAAGCTACTTTACCATGGCTAAATGAATGAAATAGAAAGTTTTATCAAATACAGCAACTGTAGCTGCCAATATCTGATTCAAAATGATCTTGTTATGAAAACTGTATTTTTAAATTCTGTTTTCGTTCTGAACAGAGAAATGTTCAATAAATCACCTCATTAAAATCCACCCCTAGTTTCTGACTCATGATTTAAAAAGTCCACAGGTCTGATGTGAAGTTAACATTTCCATGGTCTTATTCTATAATCCTTTGTTTTTTGTTCTAACCAATTAATACGTTAATGTACATTTAGAAATTGCTGCAATCTGTTCAGGAAATCAATCATTTGTAGATATTAGTCAAAAGTGCTCTTGAAATTGACAGAATGAGAAAAAAAAAAGAAATTCCGTTTTTAGAAATTTGTCTAGCACATGGTAGCTCCATCAGTGATAAATGTTGCCGCCTTCAGGTTTTAATTCTTTCAAAGTTTCCACAAACTGGACAGGTAAGCTCAAATTCTACATCCAGGGGACGATGTGAGTAGGGTCACAACTCTGCTCTCACTCAGCAGATTGAAGACTATCCAGACACCTTGAATGATAAATAGTTGCAGTAAGCGTGGCATACATGTACTTGCTTTGCGTTTCATTGGAAAAGAGTTAAAATCAAAAATAAAAATTCAAGTTAATAATGAAACTCGATAGAAGGTTCTGACTGACTGTTTTGCGGGAACAAATGTAATGTTCAGCTATGGTGTTTTCACTGGAATTAATAGTGTTTTTTATATAAAAGATTTATTTTGACTTCTAATACAACAAATCGAATTATGAAAAGTAATTAACAAATTTGTCCGTTAAAAAGTAAGTATTATTAATCAAGTTTTTATTTCAGATTTTTATCCACAAGTGTCCAAATTACTGAAATAGGTACTGAAATGATATATGGGTCTTTATGTCAACACTGGTAGGCAGACAAAGAAGTTTGAAAGCCAATTGCTGGACAGAAGAAAATGTTCCCTTAACTGCCGTCTTCCAGAATGATCTAGACACTAAAGGTTGAACAACTGACAAGGTCGTCTTTTTAATTAAAAACATTCTTGTCCTTACTTTACTTTAGAGTGCCTTTTTTATTTGTAATGAGTAATGTCTGTCTCAAATTCATCAATAACATTTTAAAATTTGAATTAAGCAATAGGCTAGGCTTCATGGCCTCATTTTCTAAACACAACTGCATTTCCCGTTTTTCACCTTAATGAAGTAATCTTTTGTGCCAACCAACCATCTTAGCTGCCTTGTTACCGGTTACTCAAATTGAAACATTGCTTTGACCACTTTCAGAGGTTGTCTGTTTAGGCCTCTACATTTGCCTATTACCAAGGTTCCTTTGTTCACCTTGTTATACTGAGAAGTAAAGTGGACTGTAGTATTTAAATTTTTTAGACAAGCAATTTTCTTCACAAAAAATAGCTAACCACCATGGTTAATTAGGTCCCCCTAGAGTGAGGCAAACTGGATTAATTATATTGGTTTCAGGATATCCGATGCCACTTGCGAGGGGGAGGTGGAACACGCCTCCATCATACTTTTGTTTTATTATATTTTTTGTATGCCAAAAAAATGGGGCGTTTTATAAACTGGACATGATAACTGTGCAAATTGATATCTGATTATAAATGGATTACAAGAATGACGGTCCAACAATGTCTATTTGATTTTAAAAAAAAAATGTTTTCTTTGTTTTATGATGAAATTCAACAAGTTTCTGTAAAGTTCTAATTTTTTACTTATTTTACTGCAAGTGTTGGGGAAATAATGAATTGAACTTGAAATAGTTGCGAATCTTTCCAGAAGTCTATTCAAAAGTAACCACCAGGATCCAGTGTTCCTGAAGTTACTTTCCTTGGCCAAAATCTTATGTCTCTTTATATGGTATACTGTTCCAAAATCCAAGCAGTCTTTTTTACTAAAGTCCACTCCCATCAACCTCCTTAATCCTTCAGAAAAGGCTTCCCTAATGGCTATTAGTGATTGCTTCTCAATGCAACTTTTACAATGTGTTCTACAACAAAATATATGAAAATGTGAGGGAATAACCATTTGCTCGTACTAATTTCTTGGAAAGGCTTGAGGTTGCAGATCTAACAGAGTTGTGCTTGTCTTGGATTACTTATTCCCAAAGTTGGTGACCTTCTGCCAAAAATTAAGCTGCAATTGAAATGTTACTCCTGGCTGAAGTGTCCCCAGATTGAAATGCTGGCCTTAGCTGAAGTGTTCCCAGACTGACACGTTGGCCTAAGCCGAAGTGTTCCCAGACTGACACGTTGGCCTAAGCCGAAGTGTTCCCAGACTGACACGTTGGCCTTTGCTGAAGTGTTCACCCGACAGAAACGTTTACCCTGGCTGAAGTGTTCACCCAACAGAAACGTTTACCCTGGCTGCAGTGTACTCCCGACAGAAATGTTTGACCTGGCTAAAATGTTTCCCCGGCTGAAACGGTTGCCCTGGCTGAAGTGTTCCCCTGACTGAAACATTTGCCCTGGCTGAAACATTTGCCCTGGCTGAAACATTTGCCCTGGCTGAAACATTTGCCCTGGCTGAAACGTTGACCCTGGCTAAAACGTTGACCCTGGCTAAAACGTTGACCCTGGCTAAAACGTTGACCCTGGCTAAAACGTTGACCCTGGCTAAAACATTTGCCCTGGCTAAAGTGGTCCCCTGACTGAAACATTTGCCCTGGCTGAAGTGGTCCCCAGACTGAAACGTTGACCCTGGCTGAACTATATCATTGTTGTAATGTAATTCTTTTTGTACAGCTCTATCGTATATTCATTGAAGGATGACAAAGTTTGTCTTATTGTCTAAGATGTAATTTTAGTATCCACTAACTTTCAAGCTGAGATTATTAGATATGTGTTTACAATTAACAAACCGAGAAGGGAAAACTTTTTTTTTTTTTAAATTCAACTGTTTTACTTTTTGGTATCTTTTGTCTACCCCACCTCCACCTCACAAAAAAACCCTTAAAATTGTGTCCTTCAACATAAATTTTCTCACTGCTGCACTCTAACTGGGGCCGGTTAATAATAATTACTTTGGTGTGACGTAATTTTCTTTGTGACGCGATGTCCTGTAACTGGCTGTTTGACTAGCAGAGGTTTGAAAAATCACGCACCAAAGAAATAAATAATTTACAATAAACTGAAAGTTTTTTTTAAATCCTCTCTAGACTCCTTTTAATTAAAGGTAAACAAATTAATGGCTCTCAAAACTGACTTCGCCTGTTTGTTTATGCAAATTTCTACTTCTACATTTATATTATTCAAAATATATTAACGATTTGTAAACGCATATATTTCACTTTTCTCATTGTTCTAAATTAATATCATTGAGCTGATAAATATAATTTCACTTCACTGTCTATGCAATGGCCTTGGAAGGAATGGCAACTGAATTATTTCTTGTCCCATTATTGTTTCTATAAAACTAATTAGCACAGTTCCAAATTACCCTTGTGAACTATTTGATAATCATTCGGGCACATAATTCAGGTCTTTTATGCCATTTTTTTAATCTGGGGAAAAATTTAAATTAATTACTACCGAGCAAACTGGGTTCCTTAATAATTGCTTAACTCTTTCCCAAATGCACTACAGACCATAGACTGAGGTATTTCCCATAGCCCTTGGCTGAGAGATTGTTTCTCGGCCTGACAGCTAAAAGTAGGTCATCACAGCTCTGCCCAATGCAGAAGTCAGCTGCATTGCAGAGGAGGAGTGGTAGA